>JAYKQN010000015.1:22380000-22610000 GCA_036785175.1 Eupleurogrammus muticus
CCTCCAATCAGCTGTTCACCTTCACTTTTTAATGTGTTAAGATTAAAGTGTTAGAGTTTGATAATAAAAACTAAATTTCATATAAAGGGGCAATGTCAAAACTGTCATATGGTGCAACCTTAAAAACTTTAAAATTTATAATAATACAAACAGAGCTAAAAGTTATTTTTGTGGCTGTATTTTCTCAGAATTTACAAGGAATTTTGCACCTTTTTTAATTTATTAATGTTTAACTCTCTTTAAAAAAAAACATGATCTATTAGTTTTATTTTCTAGGTGGATTAAATAATAATTATCTTATTTTTCAGTTACACCATTTTACTTTTTGGGGCAAAAAAATGCAAAAAATTTGGATTTGTGATTTAAAAAAAATGTCACAAATGGACTTTTAAATGACAAGAAACCAACATTTTGAAAACTCTGATAAAATGCTTCTTAAAACTGTGTTTTAAAGCGTTTAATTTTTTTTTTTTTTTACTTCCTCCTCTTGCATTCTACCAAATGATGATGATCCATCACCGTTTACAGCTCTGTTGACTCACCCATGGCTTTGGTCTCCTCTCCCTTGGCGTTGAGGATGGAGAACTTGAACTTGGCGCGCACCTCGGCCTTCGGACAGCTGACCAGCAGCAGGTACAGAGACAGGTAGTCTTTGCTCTCCTCGTCCAGGCCCTTCGGATTCACCCGCAAACACCTGACAGCGAGGGGATGGAGTTATAATGTGGAAACACAGAACACAGAACAGCGTTCTACTGTACATGCAGCAAAGGCCTCAGGATTTAGGATATATATACATTTACACTTTTTAACATCTTGCATTCACATTATTCGCTTTATTATTTCGAATGATTTGCATGAAGTGGAATGGAAGTGTAAAAGAAGACTGATAAACACCTGAACATGTTATGTGTTCAACATATTATAATATATGACTAACTAAGTTCAGTGCAATTTTATCTAAAGTGGGCCACACCAAAAAAAACACAAATTTCTTCCCACCTTTTTTACGCTAATGAATACCATACATACAATAACACGATTAATCAACCTTTAATTTACAAAACAGGAGAGATGAGCTAATAAAAAAAGGAAAATTTCAACAATATGGTGACTCAGTTATTACATATTCGGTTGCGTACAATTCAAAATATTTATTCACTGAACAATATTTAGAATTAACATACCAAAACTGTAAATATTATATCTCTTGAGCCCTGAAAGATTCTCACTGTCTTCACATTTCTTTGAAAAAAACAGGAAGTGGAACATTTCTTCGTCCAGTGGGACGAGAATTGACCGTTCACAGGGCCAGTTCTGGCCCCCAGGCCACATGTTGGACCCCCCACCGATTTAGAATATTACCGTATTATACACTATATTATTATTATTATTATTATTATGGCTTTCCCACCCACCATTTCAGCTTGTCATTCGCCCCAGAGGAGAAGGTGGAGCTCTTGATGACCTCGCCCATCTCCTCACGACAGAAGCTGAAGTTGTTGATGGTCCACATGTACGAGAACTTCACCACTTTGATCTGGAAAAAGAAAATAACAAAAGATTAATTCAACTTAACATTCTGTAGCTCTGGCTTAAGGTACACTATATAATATATATATATTAATTGACATTTTTTTATATTTAGTTTACATATTGTATCAACTGTTGAGTAAATTTTAATATCATAATTTTTAAAACAAAAGATTATAAAAAACAAATAAGGAAATAACACAGGGTTCCTACAGGTTTACTCAAGTTAAGTTAAGTCCATTCATAAAAAACCTAATGCCTAATTTACAGAACTACCAGCAAAGGAAAAACTTTAATCTTACTTTTAATCTAAAAATACATATTTTTAATTGTTTCATTTATATTTTTATTAAATGCACACTATGTCCATATAAAATAGTTTCTCTCTAAAATATTAGGTTAGAGCATTGTGAATATTTACTACAACAAATAAAACAATAAAAAGTCTATTCATTGAATTTTAGTCTATGTTTTCAGTTATTAAATGCATACTATTCCATATTAAATATTTTTTCAACTAAAACCTGCATTATTTAATCAAATAAAAATAATTTAGTGAAATAATGCTTTGGTTTATTGAACGCATGTTGACCTGCTGCACACCAACTCACCCTTTGAGGAACTGAATCTGAGAAGTTACATACTGCACTGATTTTAAGAATAAAAATATATAAAGCCTCCTGATGGTATTATTTCTAAATTCAATGCTTTTAGGACTCCTAGACCCCACATGAGCCCTGAACACAGCAACTGGCTAACGAACAACCGCTGACTGATCATAATAAATGTTCATAAAATACTTTTTAAATGGATTGCATTTGTAAGTTCGTCTTTTGAACCATGCACCACATCTTGACTTGTTCCTCTTTCTGCTGAAACATCTCCACCACTACCTCATCTACCAGTTCCTTGTTTTTTAATGTCCTGTAGTTGTGTTTCTGGTAAGTCTTAGGGAATAGTACTTTTTTTTTATTTAGAGCAGCAATGGCATTTAAATGACCTCAAATGGCAATAATAGATTGGAATTAAACATACAACAATTCAACTCAAGAACAGCCTCTCTGGACCTCTTCTAGAACACCTTGATTTTTCAGTTTTTATTGGAATTTGCATAATTTGTCTCATCAGGCAAATCAGAGGTAAGTTCTGGGTCCTGTTGCTGTAGACTGAACCAGGTGTAGACCACCAGGTCCTGACCAACTAGGTGTAGACCACCAGGTCCTGACTAACTAGGTGTAGACCACCAGGTCCTGACTAACTAGGTGTAGACCACCAGGTCCTGACTAACTAGGCGTAGACCATCAGGTCCTGACTTACTTGGTGTAGACCATCAGGTCCTGACCAACTAGGTGTAGACCACCAGGTCCTGACCAACTAGGTGTAGACCACCAGGTCCTGACTAACTAGGCGTAGACCACCAGGTCCTGACTAACTAGGTGTAGACCATCAGGTCCTGACTAACTAGGTGTAGACCATCAGGTCCTGACCAACTAGGCGTAGACCACCAGGTCCTGACCAACTAGGCGTAGACCACCAGGTCCTGACTAACTAGGTGTAGACCACCAGGTCCTGACTAACTAGGTGTAGACCATCAGGTCTTGACTAACTAGGCGTAGACCACCAGGTCCTGACTAACTAGGTGTAGACCACCAGGTCCTGACTAACTAGGTTTAGACCATCAGGTCTTGACTAACTAGGCGTAGACCATCAGGTCCTGACTAACTAGGTGTAGACCATCAGGTCCTGACTAACTAGGCGTAGACCACCAGGTCCTGACTAACTAGGCGTAGACCACCAGGTCCTGACCAACTAGGCGTAGACCATCAGGTCCTGACTAACCAGGTGTAGACCATCAGGTCCTGACTAACCAGGTGTAGACCACCAGGTCCTGACTAACCAGGTCTAGACCATCAGGTCCTGACTAACTAGGTGTAGACCATCAGGTCCTGACTAACTAGGCGTAGACCACCAGGTCCTGACTAACTAGGTGTAGACCATCAGGTTCTAACTAACCAGGTGTAGACCACCAGGTCCTGACTAACCAGGTGTAGACCACCAGGTCCTGACTAACCAGGTGTAGACCATCAGGTCCTGACTAACCAGGTCTAGACCACCAGGTCCTGACTAACCAGGTGTAGACCACCAGGTCCTGACTAACTAGGTGTAGACCATCAGGTTCTAACTAACCAGGTGTAGACCACCAGGTCCTGACTAACCAGGTCTAGACCACCTAATTCTCCATATCTGTAGAACTAAATAAAGACTAGCTACAGCTATAACAAAGCTAGAAGTCTATGCTGTTAAACCATCACTGGATTCCTGAAATTTCTGTTTTTTTTTAGTTTGGATAGTTAACTACTTATTTTTGTAGCATTTAAATGTTCTATGTTATACACTGGGATGTGTGTGATGTCACAACTTCACATAAGCCATGACTGCTTGTTTTAAGGCAGCTTGTGAATACAGGCTGTGTATGTTTCTCTGTGGATTTCTACAGTCTGCTGTCATTTATATACAGACAAATATCCATATGGGTCTAATGAATTCTATAAAGTTGGACTTAAACGGCTTTACATTCCAATAAACATGGATAAATGCGTGTTGTAAAACTTTTGAACAGCAGTGTGTGTGTTACCTGTGTGTAGCACCAGCTCTCAGCCACAGGCCCGCTGGACATTTCCGCAGGGGGAGGGGGACTCGGGACTCTTGACATTGCCAGGGTGACAGAAGGTGTCGTGGGGGGAGGGGGGGCAAGAGGGCGAGGAGGACCAGGATCCGTCACTTCCACTCGTCAACGTCCGGCCCTAATGTCCATCTGCATCCGTGCTCAACAGATGGAAGCAGCTCGCCCCCTGAAAAACAAAACGTGAGCGGGATCAATTGATCAGACATGAATTTAATATTAAAGCTCAACATGTTTCTCTTAAAAAAAAAAAAAAAAAAAAACACACACACAGGCAGGTGGTCACGTAGCACAAAAAAAAGGTTCTCCCCACACCTAGGCAGTATATCTTTCATTAACCCATCTCAGACTCCATATCGTTTAATTTGTGCCACTGAGGCTCTCTGTGATGAGGCTGGATGAACGGTCCCCCACCTGCGGGGGGGGGGGGGGCGGCAGATTGATGGCCTGGGCCGGTCCCGAGATCGATAGCAGCTGCAATAGCAATTAAGTCTCAGAAATGAACTGTAAAGAAACCAGTCGGCGAACGGTTTTCCCTGGACGGTGGCGGCGGCCGCTCGGAGCCACGGGGACGAATCAGAAGCTGCCAGATCACCTTCAGCTGGGACGGTCACGCACAAACTGCACGGCCTCTACACACTACTGTAGTCTGATGCTGCAGGAGGATGAGCCCCAGGTTTTCCTGCTCGAAATGACATGCTCACAATAAATATGGAACCACAAGGGCTATGTACAAAATCAATTTACGTCGCTGTGACAAGGCAAATAAAGCCACATTATCTTAAACATATATTCCAACAACTTGCTATTTTCGTATTGGATGCGATGATTTAATCCCTAATCAATGAATTAAGCTCAATTTTGTCCCTCAGGTTCAATGACTGTGCTGTTATTAATGATTTCTATCAATTCTGACACTTTCCATCTCATTTTCCTGGATATGCAGCCCACTAGGGGGTGAAACTTTTGGAAATTCATCAGGCTTGGGTTTCTGTGCAAGCACACGATTTCACACACGTTTCACCATTCTGATTAAAAAAAATAGCAAAAATCATGACTGGTCACATCAGTTTTTACAAGCAGGTCACATCATTATTTCTTTGATTGGTTTTGCAGGGACGGCGTACAGTTTAAAATAATTGCAAACGTAGTTAATCTGCAGCGAATTTATATCTGGGCAAGGAGACTGAAAAACAAGCACAGAACAGCAACACATTTAATTCAATGCTGGAATCTATGGAAGGATGGAGATTATTTCCCTCTATTTATTCTTCTATATTTATCTATTGCATATTGGACACACAACACTGTGGACTAATCAATGGCATAAATCGTCACCCTATTAAAATAATGGTTTTTGGCTTTAAATCATCACTTTATGTCCTATAGGTCAATGGACATTTTACTTATTTTTTTGACTAAAAGTTAAAATTCCGTGACCTAATAATAATAAACAAGCTTTTATGATGCCGGTTGAACACCGATAATGGAGTGGTGAAGAGGCTTGGAACATGTTTGTTACACAAGTGACTCATAACATTCTGTGTATGTTCAGTCATCCACTATGAATGCCTTTTTGAATGAAAATATTAATAAATATAATATTCTCTGCATTTGATAAAGTTTTTTGTGTTTTTCCTGGTTGCTGTTGCTACTCAGAAAGGTTGAAAAATCCCTTGATTTTTTTTTTTTTATCAACCATATTTTCAGTAAAAAAGTAAATACACTGACTTGCGTGCGAGTGATTAATTTACCATTTCCTTTTAAATCGATTAGGTGAATAAATTAATCAGCTTTGGCCAGTCTTGTTTATTTTACCACTTTGTTTTGCAACTCCTGAAGCTTTCTCTTGTTTTGCGTTAACCCAAATTTAATTTCCAAAGACGCTCATTTAACCGTAGTTAATTATATTTGTTTATGCACCACTAAGAAGGAAACTAAAACAGCATTGAGAGAACTCTCTCATGAGAATAAATAAACCACGGCTCCTCCAACTTTTGCAGAAAACCCTTGAGTTTGTGCAGCATGTATCAGAAGTTGATGCTGATTGAGAAAATAAACAAACTGGACAAACGGGTCAGTGTCGCTGTTTAATTATCTGATAAAGATAATTTCTACGCCACTGGTGGAGGATAAGGACCCACTGCTGGAGACACAAAAGCCAGATTCATAAGCCTGTGTTTTTTTTTTCCCTCATCTTGCTGCAAGGTCGGTGGTTGAACAATGCGCCATGTTTCACCCAATCACTCCTTTAGGATACGAGTGTCTTTCTGAGCCCTTGTACACTTGATCTGTGGCCACTGTTCAATATAATTTTCTATTTCCACAGCCCTGTAACCTTCCTCCATCAGGCTTTACCGATCCCTCACTCAAACAGCCTTTTAACGTCTTTACCGTCTTCATCCATAAATTCAATTTGTGACGGCCGGGAGCTGAGCTTTCTGCTGCTGATGATTACGTTTTGCTGCCACGATGACAGCGATGTCGCCTAAAGGCCGCGTAAATTGTCAAATTCGAACAGGACGCGTATTGCACGGTCTCGTCTAATGGTATAAACTGTTTAGTAAATTGTCAAACACGATTTTGCGCCGGGTAACAGGAAGCAGAACAGGCACAGATGTCCCACGTCTCAGTATTAGAATAAAAAAAAGGGAAACAAATGGAGGACAAATTCTAAAAGGTTTGTGAGAAAAAGAAATCTTTGGAGGAAATAATTTTTGCATTCTCCTCATCGCTAAGACTTGGCAGCGGCATTTAAAAGGCTGCAGGTTGTCGATAAAAGCCCAAAATGAATAAGTTCAATGCACATTTACCTGTTTCATCTATACTAATGACTAAATAATTATAAAATTCTCCAGGCCCTGATGCTGCAGATGAATAGGAATTAGAAGGTAAATACGGTATAGAGCAATACTTCTGCAAGTAGGAAACTCATTTAGCTTATAATGCTGTATGCATGGTGCTTTTTCGGATAGGACAATATGTTCATACTGTGAAAAAACAGCTTAAAACTTTGTTGAAACGCCAAAAGACGATTTGAGAAGGATTAATGTGACTACAGCTAATAAATAATATATGAGAACAGGGTCCCTGAAAGCAGGAATATCTGTCCTGATTTAAGACGTTTGACCCAATGTGACCGCCAATGAACAGAAGAATATGTGTTGTGTTATTCACTGCGTTACTGACTGTAGCCAACACAAGGCGATCCATACCATTGATTCGCTAACAATGGCGACTGTAAGATGGAGTGAGACGATGAAGATGAACGAATGGGGAGGAATGGGGGGGGGGGGGGGGGGGGGGGGGGGGGTACAGGCAGAGAGAAAATGAATAGTAAAGCGACAGAAAGCAGAATGGAAGGGGAGAGGAAAAAACAGGTGGCGAATGAAAGATGAGCCGCCGTCTGTGGGACCATGCGAGGAGATAAATTGCCACAAAAACAGGTTAGATGGAGACAAAAGAAAATCACACAGAGGTGTGAGAAAGAAATCAAATAGAGGTCGGTGGACAGCGGCTCTGATGAAGACGTATGGTGCATCGAGATGTTGAAATGTTTGTCCCAGCAGCTTTAAAAATAAATAAATAAGACTAGCTCATGCTCTGCAATTTCCTTCTCAACTTCCCACAGACTAGTACTACAATTGCATGCAGAACGTAGGCCGATGAGTTCATTTTAAAGGGTGAATGACTAACATCTTATTCATTTTGACAAATTATAGGTGAATCCTTCTGCCCTTTTGTTCTCACATCATTAACTCACATTAGCAGAAACAGCATTGTTTCAGTTTTTTATTCACTATAATATAGGTCAATAGGAAATATGAGAAATTTGGCGGCCAGCTTGCAAAATCGCAATAAAGCGATGGATCTGCTCACAGAAAATTACTCAATGAAAAAAAACACACAAAGGGGCTTTAAGGCATTTACTTTTAAGAAATCTGAATTTAAAAGAAGAACCAAAAGCAGAGGCACACTGAGATTTAAAAGAAAACGTTTAAAATTAAATAAAGAAATGAACTTTAATATAACATGGCGAGAATAAATCTAAAAGCAAATGGTCCATATTGGCCTCCATCAGGGCGGCAACCCTTTTAAATTATTATAACCATGTTAAAGTGAACACTTTTTATACTTTTTTGCTGAAATTTTGACTGATATGCACACAGTTTGGTTTGTTCCACATGTTAATAACAAAGCTATGATACAGGATGATTGAATATTTAGAAATTCATCTTTTCATTTATTGTCATTACATTGCAGTTCATTATAATAATATTTCTGTTTGGATATGTGAAGGTTCTTGTACTGTGATCAGATGTAAAACACTGCATGTATAGCTATACCCATCTGCATGATGTGACTTTTATATGAAAGTTTATAATTATAAGTGTTTATAATAAAGTAGAAGTAAGTTATGGTTATTTTAACAGTTTATCCACCACAGGATTAATGCTCTAAGAGAGCGAGCGACAGTATGGGGGGGGGGGGGGGGTCATCTCATGTTCTATAGATATCTGTGTGTTATGTGCTTCAGCTCATTTCCAAAAATGGAGGGGGGGCAGCAGAGGTCAAAGTGGGCTGAATTCTGGCTGTCAATTGAACTTTCACCGTAACAATCAATATATTTATCACCAATATCTGCATCTCTGCCTAAAAGGCAAACTATGGACCCTCCGATCAATAGGCAGAAGTAGGATTATTCAGTTTCCTGTTTGCTATTCTTCAATTAAAAAACAAAACAAAACTCAACAAGATCTGGAGATATTTGGAGCCATTTGGTCAGTGAATCACTTATAAATAATGCAGAGGGGAAGAGTACAAGCATGAAACACCACGATGAGATGTTGGATGAAGAAGCTCTTATTGCATCACTGCAACGGCACAACACCAGCAAGACACAGAAAAACACCATTTAATACAAGTTGATATTCATATAACAGCAATAATGATTTAAACCTCTTTAACGAGCCTATGTCATACTTTATCAGGTGACGTTGTATAATACTGGAACTCCTTAGGCTCAGAAAATGAACTCTAATTAGACTCATCTGAAGTCAATTTTCATGAAATAGAGCGAGACGACGCAGCACCAAAGCTAGAAATCCCAGAAAAGAAGGAGATTGTGGAGATATGATACATAAGGTGGCCGTTATGACCACAATGCCATTTCCTGAAATTTAACTCCCTTGACCAAAAAAGTAGAAAAAGAAAAAAAAAATCAATTTCTGCTGTAAATTAAAGACTGGAGGAACATGGAGGCATTTCAGATGGCAATTTCCGAGGGGGGATGAAAAAAAATTGCAACTCTTGTCAAAGTGTCAGCGAACACGGGGTCTATTTCCAAAGCTGCGGTCTTTGAGGATTGCTGTAAGCCTCGGACAAACCCTCAAACTGTACCTCGGTACGGGGGCCGGGGATCGATAGCGCGGCGCGTGTCGGGCCTCTACGGGAGCGATTTCATATTCTGCCCTTGTGCTCGGTGCTCGTTCTTTTCCTAAAAAACTCAATCTCGGGGAGATATGAGCTATTGATTGCGCCGCTGCGATCGGCTCGCCTCGCTCTCATCCCTGACCCACAATTACATGAAGGGGGGATTTGACGGGGCACTGGCTTAAACCCCCCCAGCTCAGTTCATCGGGCGCTGGAGGTTAAAGGGAGGAAGGAGCTCAGAGCACATCTCATGTTTCCAGCCTCCTAGTTCGTAGCATTACCAACATTTACACCTGACATGGCGCTGACTTACAAGGACAGACGGGCTGAAATACACAGAAAGAAGTCCGGCCCTAACATGTACAGAAGGAAGAGGCTCCAACACATTTATATCCACAGGAAAATCCACAACCTACCACAAATGGTCTTTTATTAACAGCTTATTCCTTTAGCCCGCTTCCTGATTGAATTGATTTCAAAATGTGAACGTGTTAACACCACTCGGCTCCACCGCAGGCGGCTCCACCGCTGGAATGCTGATGCCAGATCTCGCTCGATGCTGTTAATGCCATCATGAGAGCTAATAAGATAAAGCCCCATGACCACTAAAAAACATGGCCAGGCATTTGATTTGTAATATTTCAGTCGCACAATTCACCTACCCGAGGTAGAGAAGTCTGACCACAAAACACAACTCACGACTTATTGTTTCTTGCCAGGAAAGGGCAAACAAATAAAAGAGTCTTAACAGTACATAATAATACTCTTATTACAACTTCAACCATATCACTATTGTAGATGAAAAACATAAAATATTAGAATCCGCTGTTAAGAAGATGTCAAGACTTAAGTCATGGTGCATCAACTTCCAACCTGCATTTCTGTTTTAGCAGCTTAACAGTGCAGGATTTTTCTCAGGGTCATCACACTAAAGGTGAACTCAGCTAAACGTATACTCTGCATGTAGAAAGGGGGGGAAGGACAGGCTCAGTAAAATGTAAGTAAAAGCTGTTTCAAATCTGCTGTGTGGCAGCTTGGACCTCAACAATGGCAAGAGAGAGAGAGAGAGATTTTAGAATTAAAGCGGCATGTACAACCTTAAAAGTAGTTTTGATGATTCAAAAATCTGTTTATACACATTAAGTATACTTCAAGAGGTCTTGATTAGGTATTTCCCTTTGCAATTCTTCCTACGACTAAGACCTTGTAGGCTCTAATCAGTAAAAAACACCAACTCTAGCAGGTATTTTATACTGGACGCTATAAGATTCTACTGCTTACTGTGTACATGGTTGCAGGAGACAATTAGAAGACAAGAGTTGACATCACTGCTGTGGTGCTTGGTCTGTTTCCAGTGAACCTGAGTCATCCAAAACCCCTCGATGTGCGGCCACGGTACAACAGCGTTTAGAGGTTGTGACCACACTGTTCTGTCAGAGTAACACTTGACTAACTGGTCCCTTCCCACCCAGAATCATTACAAATACCAGCTGGTGCATGGCCCTGCATGTTCTCTGTTCATCTGATTGAGCTGCTGCTTCTGTTCCCATCAGCTGTTTGTGAGCAACCACATCACTACTTGTTAAAAAAAAAAAAAAACATCAAATTACTCATCATAGTATGATGAAGCCACACCAAAAAACACTCATTAACGACTCTATTAACACTTAAATATAATATATATATATATATATAGCCAATGTTTAGTCATATTCTAGCATTTCTTACCATGTTTCCATTGAGGTAGAAACCTTATATAGACTTGTTGGGAGCTGAAACTCATTCACACTTTGCAGTGAATGTAGGCGGTGACAGTAGCAGGTAGTTGACCCGCTAACAACACGTCAATAAACCTACAATATGCTGCTAAAAACACCTGCTGGGACACGGGTGTCCGTGGAGGACACCCCCACGCTGGCGACGACAGCCGAGACCTTCACAAATACACACAATCTGGGAATAATCCAATTGTACGACAGCACGCTAGCGGCTAACCTGATAGCCACCTCTCCTGCTTTGCTAGCCGAGCCAAACAAAAAAAAGCGTCCCGAATTGCCCGAAACGGCACCGACGGACGGAACCGCGTCACGCCGCCGCCCGGGGCGGATTCGAAGGCTTCAGTTGTTCTGCTGCTGTTTTTTTGTGTGTGTGATGTTCCGGCGGGTTTACCTTCCGCGTCGGGTTAAATTCTAACGCTTGTTGTCCGGGGATCTTCTGTTGTTGTTAGCTAGCAGGCTAGCTGTCTGTGCGGACATTAACGGGCTGTGCGGCTAACAGCGCCCCCTGCTGCCCCGGAGGAGCGTCACCACTCCACACTAACCCATCATTGACTAATTAACTACCAGTCACCACTCCACACTAACTCATCATTGACTAATTAACTACTAGTCACCACTCCACACTAACCCATCACTGACTAATTAACTACTAGTCACCACTCCACACTAACCCATCACTGACTAATTAACTACTAGTCACCACTCCACACTAACCCATCATTGACTAATTAACTACCAGTCACCACTCCACACTAACCCATCATTGACTCATTAACTACCAGTCACCACTTCACACTAACCCATCATTGACTAATTAACTACCAGTCACCACTCCACACTAACCCATCATTGACTAATTAACTACCAGTCACCACTTCACACTAACTCATCATTGACTAATTAACTACCAGTCACCACTCCACACTAACTAGCGACTAGTCATCACTGACTAATTAACGACTAGTCATCACTGACTAATTAACGATTAGTCATCACTAATTAACTATTAGTCATCACTCAGATTAAATAACGACTAGTCATCACTCTGACTAATTAACGATTAGTCATCACTATTTAACTACTAGTTACCACTGTGACTAATTAACGACTAGTCATCACTGACTAATTAACGATTAGTCATCACTAATTAACTACTAGTCATCACTCTGATTAATTAACGACCAGCCATCACTCTGACTAATTAACAATTAGTCATCACTGACTAATTAACTACTAGTCATCACTAATTAATGACTAGTCATCACTGACTAATTAACTACTAATCACCACTCTGACTAATTAACTACTATTCATCCCTATGACTAATTAACAACTACTCACCACTGACTAATTAACCATTAACCCTTACGGTATGTGTGATTATCTTTATCGGAACAATGATGAAATGTTATTATTGAACACTATTCTGCTGCATGGCGGTTAGATTATATTTAATACTCCAAACTATATTATTTGCAGGACAACATAATTATGATGATTATTATTATCAACGGTTTTGGCAAGTCAAATTGTTTTCATTATTTTCTGCTATAGGAAGAAATAATTAATTTAATGTGTATTATTTTTGTTGCAATTAAAAAAAAAAAAAGATTCAACCCCTTGTTAATGTTACATATTGTTATTTAATTGTAAAATGTACCACCCTTCCTTAAAATAAGACAATTTAACTCAATTAAATGGAAATAGAAACAACTACGTGCAATTTATTTCTCTATCATATATATTTTTATATATTTTAAAGTAAAATATTTGGTTTTGTTCATTTAATAACTACTTGACATAATAAAATTAAGCAAAATATTTCTGTAATAAAAATTAAACTGCTTTTCAATTAATGATATATGTTTATGGTGTAGCGTATATACTTTATTCTAAACACCTCCTATTATAATTTTCTGTACATTAGATGAAGATATATATATATATATATATATATATATATATATATATATATATATATATGAATTGCCTATCACTTTATGAATGAAAAAAAATCATAACTTTTAGACTGGATCATGAAAACATTTCCCTCATAATTTTGGGCTAAATAACTGAATGATTAGTTCCACTCTGTTGTGGCCATAGTTGGTTCACAGTTAGATGAAGTTAGGCTTTAATTTCACCACCACGAAAACAACTTTATCTTAATTTAATCAGGAGAATAGAGGAGCTACTTATTTGTGCCAAGACTATTAACGCGGTGTGAAGATTCACAGATATCGACCGTTAAAGGTTGAATTTAATTAAAGTGTGGGTTGGATAAATCTCTCCATTCATCACTTCACCTTGAGGGTGGCTCTATAAATTACCCCTTTAACCTCTGAAGTTAACAACCTGACATATTTCAATGATGAATTGAGCAAACAAACTTTCAGTGTTAATATTTCATGTTGTTCTTATTTCTAACAGTCACAGCACTTCACTTATGTATTTGATATTAATAAATTACTTTGGGACCGGGTTGCTTTTTCTCTTCTCTACTCATTAAAAATAGCAATAAACTTCTGGAATAGTTACAAGATACAAATTATAGCATTTATCAATATCAATAATCATTTAATTATTTGCAGCTGCATTTTTTGTTTATGCACCAATTCTTCAACAGCCACCAACAAAGCACAGAAATATGAAACATCAGGGAAACTTTATTTTTTTATTTTATTTTGTTCAATTTAAGTATACACATACTCATTTAACACCACCATAAAAGAAAGTACAACTATAAAATGATAAAAGAATAAAGTCAACACAAAAACACCCAATTTATATAATAAAGAACAAGGTGTGCTACGTTTTAATTAATAGTGGGAAATATACAAACACCACATAGAAATTCTTTATAAATTTATTGAAGTCAAGTCTTTATATGCAATGAAATTTAATCGTGCAGCAGTTGACAAGTTGACGACAAAAACTTCGGCGCATACGAGGCATCTCATCGCAGCTTTTTAGGGACGACGACGTTTCCGCTGGTTGCTATGGGGATCAGCAGCTTTCGTTGATCCAAGCGAAGATATTTTTCGATGAGCACCTCCACCGGCACCTTGTCGTTCACATAGCCCTGCCTGAAAAAGAACAAATACACACCAGTTTCAAGGGGGGGTTCAGTTTTGTCTCCTCCCCTATGATCATGTGACAGTCCTTTTCTTCGGACAAAATATGGAGCTCAATCTTGCCATTTCGAGATCCTCTTATTGGTAGTCTGGCAGTGTATTTCTTGCTATAATTAGCTGCTAAATTACTCAAAATATTACAGCTGTCTCTGTATTTCTGTCTCTTCTTTACTGTGCATTGATGTGATGTGTGTCACATGATGATTAAGTAATCACCCAACCCATTTTGTTTTGCCATAGGTAAATCCATTAAAGCATTTTTAAATATTGTGCATTTAATTATTGTCATAAATCAGTGTAGAAATGGCAGGTAGAGCTGAAAGTCAATTATAAAGAAACGGACGCATGTATGTGATCAGATTTGATTGCATTAAACTTGGTAAACAGCATGCACACCTACCTCCTCAACAGGAGTACAGCATCTTCAACCTCTATAGTTTTTCTCTTTGCATGAAGAGCATAAGTTTCCAAGTCACTCGCCAGCCGAGTAAAGAATCTATCCATTCTGTTGAAAGAATAAAATACAGTAAAGCAGGTGTAGTGACTCCATAAATTCACATATTTCAGGGGAAAGGAAATCGCTACCTGGCTTTAGAATAATGTCAATTCTTTCCATTAATAGGTTTCAAAAGCACCTTTTGTGCATTTGGAATCAGAAACCTCTGTAAGTCAGTTACTTACACTTCTTTTAGAACAGGGTAAACATCCGCTGAGACCTTGGTTTTGGCAAAGTGCTTGAAAACGTTCATAAGGTAACTCTTGGGAAGACCCGTTTCCCTCTTGGCTGGTCCAGTCTTCCTCTGTCTTACCGGCTTAGTTTTAGCTTGAGGTAAACCTTCATCACTTCACATCGTGGATAAAAAAAGAGGCTGTCAGTTGCAATGCATAAATACACAGAATCCTACTGATCTGTATCTACTTTTATTTAAATGATCTGACATTCTGCACAAGTTGTATGTTTTATCAGCCAGTGAGAATATCAAGAGATAATGTGAATCTAAAAAATGTACAGTAGTGTTTTTTTCTGATGTTCATGAGCAGGAATCATCAACCCTGCTCCTGGAGGTTTCAGGAATCTGCCAACTCCAACATACCAGATTCTAATTATTAACAAGCTTCAGCTGCTTGATAAGAAGCTGATAAGAATACAGACCAAACATGCAGGATGGAATTAGGTGACGCCTGTTTGCAGGGAACAGAAAATCCAAACTTGCCTGGGTTGAATTTTTAAAACGGGTGAGGTTGCAGGTTCAGAGAGGAAAAAGTTTCTTTTCTGTTTGACAAATGCTGGAGTCTTCATAGGGACATCTGTTGATGTTAGAAAACAAAACATACATTAAAGAAAATACGGAATAACAGAAAGAACATAAAAAAAGAGCCAGACACTGACCTTCCCCCTCCTCGTCTTCATCCTCCCACTCCTCCTCCTCCTGTCCAGCTGAGTCCGGCGCTGCTTCCGCTTCAGGCGACACGTCGTTCGGCTGGTCGTCGTGTCCCAGATCATTCGACAGCTCCTGCAGATGAAAGCTGTTCTCTCTATCGGCGCCAGAGGCGTCGTTCTGGTTGAGGTCTTGGGACGAGGACTCAGTGGAGTCAAGGACCCCAACAGGAGGCACGCTGCTCGCTGCCATGCCGCTGTGGAACTCAGCGTCTGTGTGGGATTCACCTTCTGAGCATCCTATATGCAAATATTTAGTTGTTAAGAGATGCACATCATTTAAAAACACCTTGACATGCATTCAGGAAAGTTACTGTACTATAGTGATACAGTATATGGGACAATGTTAGTGTTACAAATAAAAAAAAAAAATACACACAAAGAACAAATGTCAAAAAAGAATGATAAATGTTAAATATTTATTCCAACAAGAAGAAAATAGTTGATGATATGAGTTTTTAATTTCTTAAAACCTTTTGCAGAGAGTTAAACTACAGTATGTGGCACCAAGTTTTTAAGATTGCACCTCATCACAGTTTTGACATTGTCCCTTTAAAAAGTTGTTGGAAAATAATTCTTGAATGCAGCGCTGTATTATCTGCAGTGATATATATATATATATATATATATATATATATATTTTTTTAAACTTTCTTACCCGTTTCTGTGGAGTCTGGTAAACCACGCTCTGCCTCATTCAGGAGCAGGAGACCACTGCCCTCAGAGCAGCGAGCCCGTCGGCTGATGTGCTCGTCCACTCGTTTCCCATCATGCTCACTTTCAGTCTGAGAATCAGCTTCGCCGCCTTCCTCCTCAGATTGAGAAGTTCCTGCAAGATCCTGCTGCTCACTCTGACATTCTTCATGGTCCTCTTCTTCCTCAGTTTGAGACCTGGCTTCCAGATCCTCTCCATCCTGAGAATCAGCTTCTCCACCTGTAGGATCCGGCTGTTCACTCTCATCTGCCTCAGCCTCCTCCTCAGTCTGAGACATGGTTTCAACATCATCTTCACCCTGAGAATCAGATACGTGGTCTTCCTCCTCAGGTTGAGAAGTTCCTGCAGCATCCTGCTGTTCACTCTGACATCCTTCAACATCCGATTCTTCCTCAGAGTGAGACCTGGCTGCGCCTTCCTCCTCTTTTTGAGATTTGCCCATTTCACAAGTCTCAGATTCAGCTGCATCACCCACCTCCCTGTCTGTCTGAGAAACGCCTTCTTTATCCTGAGGTTCTGCCTCAGCCCCCTCCTCAGTTGGAAACATGTATGCAGATTCCTCCTCCCCCTCCTGCTCCAGCCGCTCCATGTCTCTCTGCAGCTGAGAGGCCATGACCGTGGGTTTATCCTGCGTTGCCACCATGGTGAAGGTGGACTGCGCCGCGTCTGTCTGGGCGTAGAGAGCCGTGTTACAGTGGATGACGTCGGCCGTGATGTCTGGCTCGCCGAGCTTCGTGAGGCCTAAAGTGAAGCCCTCGACGTAGGTGGCTTCACAGAGAACCTGCTCCTCCAGCACAAGGCCGCCCACGCCTGGGGAAGAGAGGAAGAGAGGCAACAGTATTGGATTGTATCGCATTCTATACATACTACCCTAAAAAAGTAACCACTTCATGTATCTGGGATGAATTAAAAACATACATTTACAGCGTAACAGATCACAACACACAAACAACTAAATAAAAATAATTTTAAAATTCCGATAAAACAAAATTAAATTAGTTATCAGAGCTCAGTTTACATACTATCACAAACAATTACGACACACTAGCTTAAAAAGTGTGTTTCAATCACCTTCCAGGTGCCTCTTTTCAACAGCAGCTTCAAACTCTTCCTCTGTGATTTTGGGCCGATGTGAAACTTTTCTCTGCAGACCTCTTTTCTCCGTCCGAACATCCACAAACGGTGTTTTCAGACTCAGTGAAGTGGAACTGCAAGACAGACTAGACAGAAAAAAGGGGTAGTATTCATTCAGTTATGTCGTAAACCTGCAAAGGATGCAATCCAACCATTTACATGTATTAATTGGAAAAAAGAAAAAAAGAAATGTGATTTACCTTTCTGATGTAAGTGATGAATGGCCACTTATTGATTCATTATCTTCAACATCTGTAAGCACAAGCATCCAGCTGTTCACTCACACAGCGTCCGTACAAACACCTCATCCAGTAAACTGAGAACACCCAAATCTCAGCATCTTATAAAAACCCCATCAAACTTCTATCTTACCCTCTCCATCTCGAAATCGCTTTTCAAAAGCAGTCACGTTGAGGCTGCGACGTGGTCTCTTCCGGCTCAGGCCCTTCACGGTACTCGCTGCGTTACCAATGGTCAGATCAGGCAGCTCCAGCCCTGACAGCTCCATACTGAAAATTAACAAACACATAGCCTCATTTAGAAAACGCAGATATCAGTAGAGACTGTGGGTTAGATGGATGTTAAGGACCAACAATAATACAAAAAGACGACTCTCACAACTGACATAAGCAGAATGAATTAAAATACCATTGGTTGGACTTTCCAGATGCTGGTAACTCACCTGGAACGCTTGCTGATAATGCTGGAGTTGGCTGAAGGCAGCTGTGGTTCTGTTGCGCCGTTCTCGTGAACAACGGGGGACCTCACGGGCTCTGAAACACATGAGGAGAGGATTTTTAGTAAAAGGTTAATAAAAGCCAGCGACACGACAGGATGTGAGAATAACGCCGGGCTCACACACACACCAGTCTGCAGGATGTTCCTGAGCAGGTGCCTCGGCGTGTCGCCGTCATCCAACAGCAGCGAGGCCTGGGCGGGCAACGGCGTCTTTCTGGAGACGGTCGTCGGCGGCAGAGATTTCCTGGATATACTCTGGAAACGAAGGTGGATATGTGAAGTTTAAGAGATTCAGCAACGTGTCTGTCCCTGGCAAATATCCTGCTCATCCTCCTCACCTCACGCATCTTATTTTTCAGGCTGCGCCGTAAGATGTTTTGTGGGGTGAGGCCATCTTTCCTGCTTGATCTGGTACTGCGCCGGGTCACGCTGGTAAAAGGAAAACACATTCACTATTGATCAGCTATTGATCAGGCTGCATGAAACTGATTTCTCTGATACAGAATCCTAAACTTCTTTCGAGAAGATATTGCTAAGCTTTATTTATTTAAGAATATAAAATGTAATTGTAAAATAGCAGCAATAGAACAACGTCATTTAGTGTGTGTTTCTTAAATTGAAATGTAAATGACAAACAAACATGTTTTTGAGGAGTAGTTGGAATATAAAATATCACAGTTTCATTAAAAAAAGACATTGAGAAATAAACAATTCCCACCGTCGTTTTTCTGGTTACAGCAGCTGACGTAACGTCACGTGACGTGACGTGACTTCAACTGGCGTAAACTGAGATATTTACGAAGGCTTGAAATACCATTAACTGGACGGTTGTTCTCCAAAATGAGCCCATAAGACGCTAAAATATATAAAGTTACCTGCGGGTGATGGGGGTCCTGGGTATGTCGGTGGTTAGAATGTGTTTCAGCAGGACTCGAGCGGATAAATCCTCGGTTTGATCCATCGTGGAAAAACCAGGTTCTGACAGCTGTTTAAAGTCTCGTTAACGTTAAACTTGTTTAACCGCCAGCTTTTTTCAGTAAATCGAAATTATTATTAAACTATATTAAACTACCGGAACTCACCAGGTCATGAATACAGTACAGATTTAATCGAGTTCTGAATTATTTATCTGGTCGCTGTTTCACGTCTACTGCAAGTCAACGGATGCATTTTTCTCATTGTCCCGCGTTATTTTTAAGCGAAACCTCGCGAGATCTTCTTCCTCGGTTTCACGGTGATTGACCAACCAGGCGATGTGGTACATTACCGCCACCTACAGGGCGGAGTGTGAACTACACCTTTATCTGCTTTACAATCACACATTCATTATTAATATACATACTTTAATGTACTATATATATAGTTTTAAAAATACATTCATGAATGTATTGATGTATATATTTATATATATTTATATATTTTATATAAATGTATATATATTGTATTGTATTGTATAGATTAGATTAGATTAGATTAGATAGCTCCTTTATTGTCCCACAGTGGGGAAATTTACAGTGCTACAGCAGCAGTTAGAAAAGTTACAAAAATGTTTTTAAAAATTTAAAAAGGAAAAGAAAAATTAAAAAATTAAATTAAAAAACAATATATACAGATATATATATATATATATATATATTCGTACATAAGATAAGATAAGATAAAACTTTATTGATCCCACAACGGGGAAATTTGTCTGTTACTGCAGCGTTACAGAATAAAGAAAAGAAAATAAAGCTGAAGAAGGTAAAAAAAAATATATATATAAAAAAATAAAATAAAAAACACACAACACAATGTACAAATTCGCAGAATTTGTTGATCTACATACACAGTATGCATTATGGACATAGAATGGAGAGAAAATGCTAATAAACAGTAAGAATAGAGTATGCATAAGCAAGGCATATATACATACATACATGCACGTACATACCTACATACATACACATACACACATATTTGCATATATATATATGGACATACATATCCACGCACATACCCACATGTACACATACATAGCCAATGCACACTTAAGGTGCAGGGTGTGTGTGAAGAGAAAAAGTGACCAGTGAAAAAGTGACAATACATTTACCTATGTAAAGGATCATTTATATATATAATCAATTCATTAATTCTTAGGCTACTGTAATCACATACACTATGTGTGTGTGTGTGTGTGTGTGTGTGTGTGTGCACTTTTCATTAGGAAAAGCAATGCCCACTGGCTGCATGAATGTGTTTCCCTGAGTTTGCTGCATTGCATGAACCGTCCATGATCTCCTCGTGATCACCCGTTTTGATAATGCTTCCACAATTAAATTTTCCCTAATCGCTCTGTGAGCTGGTGTCCAGGTTGGTTTTCATTTCTCTGATTAACTATATCCTTCCCACTGTGAGATATAAATTACTTTAGTGACATTATTGCAGAACAGTGTGCAATGTATTTGTAGAATTTACCTTTTCAGTCTGCAAATTCGACAGGATTATCCAGTGGTCAAGAAATAAGTGACAGTTTATGTGGGTTGAGACAAGTTGTTATCTAAACCAAACAAGGCATAAAGTAATAAGGCAATAAGGTAATAGTCAGACCTTATGCTCTATAAAGTTAAGACTGTTGGTATGAAGTGATCAAATACAGTTGTTAAATATGGAATCATCATATAAAACTATACAATGGAAGTAAATATAAATCAAAAGCGACAATGAAGAGGAAATGCCACATTGAACGAAAGACCATGAGGTGTTATTATGTCTTTGGATCTGTGCAAAACAGAAAAACACATGGAAGAATGATTGAAATGGTTTTAATAATTTACAACAACACAGTAAATGAAAAAATATAGTCCTTAATTAGTAAAACAAGTGGTTGCCTGTTTTATTAATGCAGTCATTGAAAATTGATGATCCCTCTCCGTTCACACTGGAAATGAACTGGGAGAATGAGCTAAGCACACAGCGTGATTCATTCAATGCCATATATAGGTTTATTTATATTGGGCAAAAAGTGCAAAGGCTCCTCCTGCTGCAACAAGACTCAACACAGAGATTCTGCAGCTTAGAAATCAGGTCCCTCCTTCTTCAGCTTGGAGTAGTCCATGTTAATTTTAAAAAGCTGAAAACACAGAAAACAAAACAGACAATCAGCATCAGGAAATCTATATAAAATACAAGGCGATGTAACCATCACGCATCATGCAAGTATTAAAAAATGAGACAAAATCTTCAGTATTTAGGAAAATGTGCAGAAATGATCATACTTTGTACTGCTGATTGGCTCCCAATTGGTTCCAGGGCTCAGGGTTGTTCTTGCGATCCCATCTGGGGACGAGATAAGAAGAAAATTGTTTAATAAAACAATCCCAGTTTATCGGTGTGTTGAGATTAAGCATGTTTTACATTAACTAACTGGCCAAAATGATCCAGAAAGTTACTTCAATGATTTAAAGTAGAAGTGCTGGGCTTGTTCACAGTGTTGTGTCTACTATAAGATAGAAAAACAATAATGAAATACTCTGATTTCAGTTGTATTTACAGTATTAGTAATTAATTGTACAAAAAAAATCAATTAAATACTGTGATTTCAGTTGTATACAAAGTATGAGATGAATAATACTGAAAAAATATGAATTTATGGTATTAGATGATTACCTCTAAAACAAAGAAATAAATACCATAATTACATTTGTATTTACAGTATTGGGCAATTTTTTGTACATAAAAAAATCTATTAAATACTGTAATTTGAGTTGTGTGTAGTATTATATGATTAACCATGTTATAATACAGTAATAATTTGACTACTGTGATTTATTAAAATTGTATTATATTATTTTACAATTATTATATATTAATTAAATAATCGTATTATATAAAATATTATTATATTATATTATTATAAAATATACAGCAACCTACTGTAATAAGTGTTTACAGTAACATTATTGTGGTAAAGTAAATTAATTATTTATATTATATATAATATTATTATAACCTATAAAGCAATCTACTGTAATAATTGTTTAGAGTAACATTACTGTGTTTAAGTAAATTAATTAATTGTATTACATATAATATTATATTATTATAAAATATACGGCAACCTACTGTAATAATTGATTACAGTAACGTTCTGTGTTTAATTTAAATAAATAGCTGCAGATTTGACAGCAAACTTTACATTATGAACAAAAAAACAACAGCTGAAGATCAGAAGAAAAATCAGAATAATTTATTTAAACAGACGCTTTTCTCTCCCAGACGTGTGGAACTCACGAGACGTCGGGGTTTTTCAGGGCCAGTCGGGCCAGGTACGTCAGGCTCATGGTGGCCCCGCCACCGATGAAGATGAAGAGAGGGATGAGCTGCAGGGGACGAAGAAATAAAATCACTCAGCGTTCTGTGCATTAACGACGTCTTACGCCTTCGCTCCAGTTCAGTTTAAGGTGAGGAAATATGAGGTTTGTACGTTCACTGCAATAATCACTATCAATAAATAATATGGATCAACCCTTTTCCTCTCAAATCACCATCATCGTCTCAAAATTAACCGCAAACCTCAGTTTTGCTTTTAAATTCTGCACAATTCTGCACGTTGACCTGTTAGATTCAACATCTACTGGGTCATTTGAGTTCTGCTCAGGGTCCAACCAGGTCACATCTGGGATGTTTTCTCCTCATGCTTCCCTGCATTCATGGCGTTATAATTAATTTAACTCTAAAAATCCCTATTTATAATTATAATAATTATATATAAACTTAAAAGTCCATTAGATAAAGAGATGATTGAGCGACTTTATTTGCTTGTGTGTCTTTATTGCTTTTTAAAATCTCTTTGCTTATTCCTTTAAGGTTTTATTTCATTCCAGCAGTGTAAAGTCACTGCATTACAAGTGTATCCGTGTCCTTATCAGTATAAAATAAACAGGCTGATAGTGAGACGATGATGTGACTCAACAATAACAGCTTATCATACAACTCCATACTATAAAAACACACATGCTCTTATTTACATATATCTATATCTTTATATCTTTATCAATGCTGTATTTTAAATAAAAAAGGATTTAATCGTGCTAATGTAACAATGCCAAAACTGTAATGTGGTTTAACGCTAAAAACTTGGTACCAGAGTTTAACTCTCTTAGAAAGGTTTTAAAAATGAAAAACACATGGTATAAACTACTTTTATATTATAGGTGAATTACATATTTTACTGTTTTTTGCATAATTAAATGATTAAAGGGACTTTTAAAGGGCAAAAAAAAACATGAACACAAAACGTGCATTTGATAAATGCTTCTTCAACCTGTTTTCTAACTTTTATTTCTGACTTTCTGGTCTTGCCACCCCTGAGGTTTTACCAGCAGAGGACAGGGGCTCATGCACGAACATGGACGCTGTCACCTTGAAGCCCTTGGACAAACACGCCACCCACATGATGCCTCCAGATTCACGGCATACACTTCTGCAGCCTACGTGCGGCAGCGAACTACAGTCATGGCTGTGGAGCTACCGCGAAGGAAACACGCGTGTTTCCGCACCCGGTCCCTGAACGCACCACCACCACCACCGCACCAGATCAGGTGTTTTTTGTTTTTAGGTGTGAACCCCCCCCCAAAAAAAAAATAATAATCAGAGGGTAGAAAACACACATTAACCTCCAAAGAAGAGAGGAATGTAGAACATGTTGAGATTTTATTATTATGAATATTTTTTTTATTATAAGCCTTTATTATGGGTTTAATGAATTGCAGTTTAATTGCCTATTGTCGCCTATTTCTTCCCAAATCTGCAGCCTCATCGGCGCAATTCTGGGCCTTTACAGAGTAAATATACTGTTATATATCCACCAAATGATGGGTTTTATTATTTATTAATTCCACCTATAATGGATAGTGGAGTTTGTCGCGTCCGCTTTGACCGACCCCGCTTTTCTTTTCCTGGGACAAACGTCAATGTCACGGAGTCCTTCGCGGCTTATTTTTCGCGGATAAAATCGCGTCTCTACTCACGGCAGGGTGGTTCCTGAGGTGTTTGGCGACGACCCCCAACATGGTAACCGCTGACTGGGTCCGTTAGCGACAACGATTTGCGGGCGAAATGCGCGCTGCTGCGGGATCCACTGCGCTTTTTTTGTGGCTGTTAGACGCAGGCCTGATGTGAAACGTCTTCCGTCCTCCTCCTCCTCTGAGTTCAGCCAATCCCACAATGAGACGACACCAGCTGCAGCCTATATGTGAAGCCTGTTGTGATATTCCAGAGCAGATTCTTATACACGGCTGTGGTCACGTGCGCGCGTGTGGAGGTCAAAGGTTCCATTATCCGTGTCTCACTCTGCACTTTCACAATCCTAAATGTCAAAGGCTGCAGTTAACACAGATTCCAATTGTCTATCAGGATGGGTCATTCACTTCAACACCTTCTATTGCACAGGTGTCCAACATGTGGCCAGGGTGCCCAGAACCGGCCCCCTTAAAGGATCCAATTCGGCCCCATCAGATGACTGTAGAAAGTGATAATGTAATAATGAAGCAGTTCCTATTTGTGCAAAGAAATTAAAAGTTCGTAAGAATATTTCGAGGCTCTGGGGATAAGACATTTGTGCTTTTGGTTTGTAAATGACAGGAGAGAACATAAAATACAAAATATTGTTTAGTGCACTGCAAAAGAATAACATTTTATCATCAGGGGAACATACCTTGTATTCAATACAATTAGTAGAAAAAGATCTGAAAGAATTTCCTTTCCACATATGTCAGTACAGAGATATTTTAAATCAGAACAGTAGGCTCAGTCCTAAAGGTACAGTGTGTAGATTATGGCTCCACCTAGTGGCTGTAGATTGCAATTAACTAGAGGCTGCAATAAATGGAAAAAAAATCCAATTAGACATCTCTAGAGCCTTGGTTTGGTTTAACAGACTGGTTAAAAGACTCCCCATGTAGATTAAAAAAAAATCAGCTCAATCTTAAAGTGATTTAAAAACACTTTATTTTTATTGCATTATATACCAATTAAAACATACTTATGAATATTATAAATCCATTTCTGCCAAGTCTGTTCTGCTGGATATCTCTAAATCTTACATACTGTACCTTTAAATTTAACAATGCAGCAAATAAATGGTGTAAAAACATCATATAGGTTTACATTTTTTTTTCCCATTAAACTCATTTGCAGAAAGACTCAAATCCAACCAGACAGAACCGGAGCAGAGTAATGAAACTTGTGACTTTGTCCAATAAATCTCAAAGACAACATGTCGTTTATCATATATTTATGTGGACAGAACACAGAACCTGAGATATCAGAACGTCCCCCAGCATTCACACCGGTTTATAGAACATTGAGATTTAGGCTTATTTGGGGGGTGAAAAAAAAAAAAGAATGTTTCGATCCATCAGCATTTTCAACAGGGAACTATAACTAGAAGTTAGTTAAACAATCAGACTAGTGAACTTCCCATCCACACGGACGCACACACACACACACACACACACACGTCAGACACACCAAACCCAGGACTAACGTATGGAAGAAACTTCTCCTCCTCCACATTAAAACCCTCTCCTGGAAGTGCATAAAAATCCACCCGATACAACATCTCGCGTAACACCTGCCTCGATTATACTGACAGAACAAAACTAAAAGTTTTATTTATTGTTTTTTTTTTCTTCTTTTTTTTTTAGCTTATGTTGCAGGTAATTGGAAAAACGACGTAGAAAATACACGTTACTACTCTTAAATTTACAAAAGTACAAAAAGTGAATATAAAAATAAGAATTGCGACTCGAAAGTAGCAGTTCAGTTTGTGCAAACATGTCTACGAAAAAGAAACAAAACTATTTGAATGTCAACCTGTCAGAGAAATGCGAACATTCCAAAAAAAAGACAATTCTACAGCACTAAAACTGGTTAGGTAGTCTAACTAGGCTGTGACACCTCAAAACTATAAAACATACCATCAAGCACACATCTAGAATATCAAGGAATAAACTGGTTTTATCCATTAACATGTGCACAAATTACTTTTTTTTTTTTTCCTTTTTGCAAGTAAACAATATGACGATAACACAATATACAACTTTTAAAGCAGGAACTGAAGTCTCTTTAGGTACTGATGCTACCAACAGCTGGAGAAAAAAATCCCTTCACTCTACAAAACGTCAAAAAAGGGGATTTCATTGTTTTCTTTTTAAATCAGGTAAATAGAAAAGTACGCAACTGATTTGTCGTGCTTTGTACACACCGACGGTGCAAAGGTCAAAGTTAGGCAGGACACAGATTGAGTTGAAATGCAGATAAATATCTTTGAATTGTTAAAGAAAAAAAAAAGAAAATCATCCACAAAGTATTTTTTTTTTTCTTCTTGTGATATTTCAACAAATATGCGTTTGCTTCTTTGGGGAAGAAAAGGAAAATCTGTGCAGTGAGTGAGTCACGAGTGACGTTAGTGAGAGTCCGTCTCACCGCTCACATGCTCGAGTTTGGCCAAAAATATAGATCTTTGGATTATGAAAAGGACCAAATGAGGAGAAAAGAGAGAAAAAAAAAAATGTACGGACCTAAAACAAGTAGCTTATGAAACATATCCTTTGGATTGCGTTTGATATTAATTATTTCTTTAATTATTATCTTTTTTTTTTTTTTAAACATTTAAACCTGTTTAGTAAAGGAACGGCCTTTTCCCAAAAACAAAAATCGGATCTGTTTTGCTTCATGGTTTCCACGGAGGAGGCCTTCAGAAAGCGAGGCCCTCCCCGGGGTTTTCTCCCATGGCGGCGGCGGCGGCGGCGCCGGCTGCGGCCGGAGGGTCCGGCGCAGCAGAGGAAGACGGCGCCTGGCGGGAGCTCGTTCCCTGGTTCTGGCGGCTTCCTGTCGGGGAGACGGCGAGGCTGCGGAAAAACAGGTCCATGGAGGGCAGCAGCAGCTTGGTGAGGCTCACAGGGCAGAAGGCCGAGCCCCCGTGGGGGGTGAAGTTGACCTTGTTGGGGTCCGGGCAGGACGAGATGAGGGCGGGCTTCTGGTCGCGTGGAGCGCTGGAAGAGATGAGAGGAGGGAGGCTGTTAGAAAAATAATGAAACTGATACCCAGCAGGGGGGAAAGAAAGCAAATTAGTTTGATTATAAGCACAAATATGTACATTATAATATGAAAATATCATGATATATGATGAAGGAAGGCTTCAGACACACTTGATTCTACATTTCCTCCAAGACCATTAATAATGTACAAGGTTGAACTAAAACCACACTGAAACTTTAGGCAAATAATTTAACATTTTATAGAATGATCTTGAAAAAAATAAAATGTAATTGTCTACATTTAACTAAAATTATTCAAGGCATCTTGGCTAAATTGTCTATATGCATAGAAAGATTCATTCAGTAAATGTGAAGACGCAAATCCAATTAGTCGCCACTAGAGGGCGTCAACACACTTTAAAATCGAGGCTCCAATCTGCCTGAATAACACACAATATTTTTATTAGATAAATTATATGAAGTATTAGATAAAATGGTGCAAAAGGCAAAAAAATAACACCAAACAAAAGCGGACAACAGTCTACTTATAGCAGAAATGCTTTTAGGGGACCAAATGACATTTTAGCACAATTAAAATAATAAACTCATTTTTTGACAAAAGTGAGTTTTTCAGCCTAAATCTTCTATTGATGACGCTGCCACGTCTGGTTAAAAAAAAGCCATTATTTTAACAGGGTAATGACATGTCTGTTTCTCAGGGTCGTGTGCAGGGGTTAATTGACCCGTAAAGGTCAGTTCACCCTACAGCATAGATCCTTATCACTGGACAATTAGCATTCTGGCAGGTGTTGCAGCAAATAGACCCGACCTATTTAGTCTGCAAATATGTATATAAACTGAATGTAAATCTTCAAATAAAAAGACTCAAGCTCATTGTTTGCTTGTCTGGCTGAAACGCCCATCTCACAAGCTTTTTTTTTTCCATGACTGCAGAAGCTATGTGGAGTCACGCAGGTTGAGGTTAAAGACGACGACTCTTGAAGCCAAAAGAAATATCCTGAGGCTTGAGGCTGAAGGGGTTGAGGCTACATTTTTGTGCTAAAACCGTGCTGCACGCGCCCTGGTATAAATTGGTTTCAGGGACGTACCTGGTCTCCTCCCAGACGCGGATCTTCTCGCAGCCCTCTGGAGGTTCCCTCTGGAAACAGCAGCTCTTGTTGGGTCCTGGTGAGGAGGAGATGAGCAGAGGCAGCGAGAGGTCGGCGTCGCTCTGGGAGGACGAAGACGGGAGGCACAGCTCTGCGCTGTCTGTCAACCCTGAGCATCCAATAAATGAATGAGTAAGTAAGTAAAAATATATATAGTCAGTATAGTATTTATAATATATATAATAAATATACTATGATGAGATTTGAGGTGATGTGGGTCAGTGACAAATAGTGTTTTGCAAGATGAGAAAGTCAAATTTTTTAAAAATACAGTTTAAAAAATATTTGTCAATTTATACTTTTTGTTAAAACAAAACCCAAAATGTGATTTTTTTTTTTTACATAAACTGTCTAATGGTGTAAATTAAACTGCCTATAAGTGTGGGTTATTTGTTTTTTTACTTTAGGAGTTTCTCAGACTGCAACCAATGCTTTTGTTTGCTCAGTGACAAATGAGAAAATCAAACCCTTTTTAAAATGCAATTTTCATGAAGCATTTATCATTTATGTTTTCTTGTCATTCAAATCGTGTTACTGAAAAAGAGTGCACCGTTTGATCAACTAGTATATAAAACTACGTATAGCATGGTTATTTAAACAAAAATCTTTTTAAGGTAAACTATCTGGTACTAAGTTTTAATAATACTTAGACTAATATTAGTTAGTCAGACCTACTTGTTTTCAGTATATAGACATCACCATTTGTTATTTCCATCTACTAGATGACACTGGCACTTCTGCAGTATCTCAAGTGCTGTGGAAACTTGAATAAATTATAGGTGTGATAAATAGAGAAAATCGGAACTAGTTTAATTTTTTTTCTAAATAAATTCATGATTTCTGTTTAACAAAAAAGAATAAAATTAGGTCTCAGAACAAATGAATACCTGAACACAACACGTAATGTAAAGTAGAATCATTCCCAGTGAACACATCGGTGACGGTACAAAATGTATTTGATTGTCATTAATATTGAGTCACAAAAAGACCTGTTCTTTATAGAAGAGAGGAAAGGTAAAACTATACTGCTTGCACTTTATTATTCAATGTTATACAATATGACATGTAAATCCTTTTTGGTTTAAAAAATTAATAAATATATTCTTTGCTCTTATTCTAGGAGCTTTAAGTTATGTTTAAGGTAAATACAGTTTTAAAATAACATTCATCAGTCTCTCAAAATGTACATTTTGTGTTCACGTTTGTTTCATGTAATTATTTTGGCATGAAATGTCAATTTGTGTAAATTTTTAAATATTTAATTCACTTGTTAAAACCCTACCAAGAGAGTTGAACTTTCTGGTACCAGATTTTTAGGGTTAAACCACATAACACATGACAAACTACACCATCTAGTGTCTGAGCTGATTCTAAAAACACCTTTTAATCAGACACCAACCTTGGTGCGAGTCCAGCAGCGAGTCTTCACAACTGTGCAGGGAGGTGGAGATGTAGGCGGGCGAGGAGCAGGCGGAGGAGGAGGCGGGGGACGAGGAGAGCGGCGGCGTGACGGCGGCGGCGGTGGGGTCGCTCTGAGAGCCGCTGCTGCAGCTCTGTGGAGGAACTGGAGCCCTGTGGCCGTCTGGGACCTCCAGGAGCTGAGGAGGGGAGGAAAAGACCAGGTTTACCTCGCTTATAATTAACCCTTCAAGGCGTCGTTGAAGATGACGTACTGAATAAAACTGCAGATTATGTCAAAAATCATTTAAACTGCATTACACTTGGCAGCAGACATGTCACACCATGTCCCCGACTCAGAACTACATGACATTTTCATACAAAATAATCCTGCAAGAGGAGAGAAGAGCAGCTAGAGGATGCACGAGTCACATGAAATGCAAATGGTGCAATCAAAAAAGAACCATAAACTTTAAATATTTAATGCACCTAGTATATAAAACTAGCTGATAGCATGCAACCTTTTCAAGAGAGTTAAACTATCTGCTACCAAGGTTTTAGTACAACATCACATGGCAGTTTTGATAGAAACAGATTTTAAGCAGCATAAGAACATTTAATAGATTGTGAAGGGCATTTAATGCAGACATGCTTGTTTTTATTGTAAGTGTGGTGTAGTAACAACTTCTTAGATTGATTTTTGTTTGAAGCTTATTTTGTATTCTGATACATTTTATTAATATGCATAAAAAAATAAATATCTGACGTGCTGCTTTAATGACATAAACAACTTTTACAGACTGAAGCAGTTGTAGTTTTTGCTGTAGTACTGTCAATTTCTTTTTTTACATTTTAATATTTTTTTTTCCCCAGAAGAGAATCTAAGCATTTAGTTTCCCCAGATATGTGGGCAGTTTATCCAAATGACGCATATGTAAAAAAAAAAAGTTGCTGACATTGTTGGAAACTTTACTGTCACCGTAGCATTTTAAGATCAGACCAGATTTACTCTAAATAATAAGTTTCATGTTATATTCGGTTCACACACACACACACAGGCACACGCACCATTAGAAGCCTTTTCAGGCTAAAGTAAAACAATATCTAATACTTTTCACATAAAAAATTTTCACAAAATGAATAGAAAATCAGTCTTTTTTTTTTTTTTAGAAAGCTCTCTCTTTCGAACCAGCTAAGCTTGTACGCAAGAAAATCATCATCCATTAGCTTCTGATGCAATTAATGAACACAATGTACTATTGGAACACTGGAGAAATGGGCCTCTATACACCTATGTAGGTATTGCTTTCATTTACCACGATAAGAATGTTAAAGAGTGTACTTCTAATTAGTTTAATGAAACTTTAAATGTTGGTATATGGTGGTGGTGGGGGGGGGGGTGGGGGGGGGGGGGGGGGGGGGGGGGGGGACTCACCCTGTGCTGCTGGTGTGTTGGCTGGCACACGAACATGCCTTCCAGTTCCTGGTTGAGGCCCTCAACGCTGCAGCGCAGCCGAGGGACCAGCGTAGACAGGGGAGCGAGAGGGATGGGAATCGGCTGAGTCTGGGGACACAAACAAACCCAGCGCGGTGTTCACAAGGCAAACGCATGAAAGCAACACGTGTGCGAGAAGTTCTAAACCGAAGGTCCCTGTGAAAACGTATATACATATATATTTAAAAAGAAAAAAAAAAAAAAAAAAAAAAAAAAAGATATAACACCTTTGGGTGCAAATGAAGTTCATGAATTTCTTTGATGGTTTCACACACGCATATGCACAAACGTATCTTCAGCGTACTCGAGGGTGGCAGAAAGTGCAGAGCAGCTGTGCTGAAAAAGCAGAACCGCGCGTCGTTTCGTTCCGAAAAGCAGAAGCGACGCGATGCAGAGGCCTTCCTGTTGCTTCAGGGTTTGATTTCTGTTCACTTCCTGCGACGAGCGTCGCCGTGTATTTACTGTGCTGATGAACACGGTGACTGATACTTTGGAGTCATATTTTACCATGGCTGCACTGAGACTATTAAATATCGAGAAAATATTGAACTTTTGCTTTTTATATTGCAAGTACACACACACACACGCGCGCGCAAGCACGTGCCTGTATGAGGTAAGCTGTGCAGTGTGTTTGTGTGTTGTGAGGAGGATTAGGTACCTGGGTAGCTCCTAGGCTACGGCCCCCCTGAGGATACCCACGCTGGCAGTCTTTGTCGTGCCCCCCCGAGACTGCAGGTTTGCCGCGCTGCTGCAGCTGTTGTTTTAGTTTAGCAATCTGCAAAGAAACAGAGGTTACCGTCAGTCAGCCTGCTTGGAGCGCCCTTTATAAATTTGCAAAAAAATAATAAAAGGAAGTGGCACATTCAATAACACCAATTCTTCAGAGGCATTTTTGTGTTATTTAGCAGTGTGTGATGAGGGGGTGCAGCCCTGGCAAAACTGGCGGAAAGGGAAGTTTCTTTGGAAGATGAGATCATTTGGCCTCCTGTTGCTCAATGCCGTCAAAATAATAAAGTTAGGCTTTTTTGTTGTTTCCCAAAATTATTTGCGAGTGTGGTGCCGTTATGATACCAGAAAACACACTTGACTTGTGCTGGGCAACTTGTCGGAGAGATTTTTTACCTCCCGGAGATGCTCGGCGCTTCCCCACGATGCCGAACGCTTGTGGTTGTTGCTGCTGCTGCTGCTGCTGGTTGTGGTTGTGGTCTGCGATTTGTCCGTCCACGAGTCTGGGGTCTGAAGAGGTGGAAGAAAAAACAGTTACTCACATATGAAAGAAATAACATAATGCAATTACACTTTGGAGCTAACACTTTGATTGTGATCCGACACCTGTCATGAACACTAGTGAATGCTTATGACAGTTTTTAAGTGTCATTTGGTAAATTATGTCACTTTTGATGCAAAATTTACATCGTTTGCCAAGTTTTTGCCATGACAACTTTACATTATTAAAGACAAAATAACCATTCATAGTCAGCCAGTCATAAACATGACATAGCAGGTCCTCACTCTTAAACTTTAACTATTGAGGTTATAATCCTACATTGACATTAAACTGTCATATATGGTTTGTTTTCACATTAGCTGCCACAGGATCATTGTTATTTGTGTACTAAATGTTCGCTTTTCTCTATAGTGTCATGATCTCAATCAACTTGACATAAACAAAAAATAACTTCTCATAAACATGATATAGAAGGATCTTAATGTCAAACTAGAAAACTATAGCTTAGGATGCAATTATAATGGTTCTGTGACAGCCAACGTTAAAATGAAGTTTGACAGTAAGGTTCTGCTATGTCATGTTTATGACGGGTTATTTTGTCTTGAATTATCACAACAAAGACGTGTCAACAATGTCGACTTAACAACTGTCATAAGCATTCATTAATCATGACAGGCCGACATGTGTTATGGACCCCTGTTGTGGGAATAATGTGTAAGGTGTTACCCACTTTCAGTTTTACAACAGTACTTCACACACGTTTTTTTACCAATAGCTGCACACAAATCAGCTTCTCATGCTTAAAGGTTGATGTGCAGCCTCATCACACCATCCACACCCACAGGATCGCTCTTTGCACTTGTAGGAGATCGAAAAGGAGGAGGAGAAACCGAAAAACAAAGAGGACGGGGGGGAAGGGAGGATGTGGGCACACCAAAGAGCAGAGAGGATGGGTGCAGCCAAAACGGCCTCGTCAGCTGACTTCAGCGACTTTTCTCATGGCTTTTTTGCTTCTCGCTGTGCAACAACTGTAAAACTCCCTCCTCCTGTCGCCTAGCAACTGCATACGAAGGAAAAAGTGCAAAAACAACAGCTCCAGACATACGGATATTTAAAAAATATTAAAATGAATAAAATAAAAGAGAAGTCAGGCTTACGGTCGGATTATGGAAACATGAGCGGTCAAGTTGCATTCCGCGAATTTCTTTCTGACAAAAAACGGCTCCGACACGACACAACCCCCCCCCCCCCCTCCCGCCTCCCCTCCACATATTTAAACACGTTCTTCGCCTGGAGCTGACCTGAGTGGATTTGTCCTTGCGAGACAGGCTGCCCTGGCCCTCCGGTTCTTTGGGCCAGTGTCCCTGCAGGTACGGCCCGATGATGGCGTCCAGGGACATGGTTCGCCTCATGCCGGGGCTCAGCTGCTGCGGTTTGGCCCGTCCAGCTGTCAGGGGGGGGGGGGGGGGGACAATAACTTTTTGTTTTAATTTTTTACATGTGGCAACAGAGGTTTGCAGCACTCATTTGGTGGAGTCTAATATTAGTTTTGTGCTCGTTTCAGGCTCAACCTCAATTCTTCTCACCTCACATAACAGCGACCACATGTTTATTATTGGTAAAGACTGCTACCGCGTCAATATGATAAAAGTAAACTCAACTAACCGATTAATCAATAAGTTCTCCTGAAGCTCGTAACAGAAAACGTCTTGTTTTGTGCAAAAGTGGCCTAAAGAAACACAAATATTAACATTTAAGAAGTAGGAAATAGATTGATTTTAGATAAATCTTATCAAAATAATTGGTGGCGTGTCAATTAATTGCAGCTCTAATTAAATGTATGAAAAGGTGTAACATCGCTATAAATCAACAATAATCACACCCTGAGTTCAAATCATCACAACCATATAGTTTAATGACATAAAAATGTCATTTACCACCTAGAATGCAAAACTAGTGAAAATCATGCATTTTTAAAACAGATTTAAAGCCTTTTTAAGAGAGTTAAACTATCTGGATTACACCACATGACAGTTTTGACATCGCCCTTTTAATGACATTTAGTTTTAACTACCAAAATAAGACTTTACAAAGTAAAAGTGTACTGTGGTGTGTCACTATTGATTATTATAGCATTCGAAATTGCTATTGATGCTTATTGGTGACACATTTTTGCGTTTTATGTCAATTAAAAGTCTAACATTAAAAAAAAAAAATCACAATTTTCTGCAATTTTTAAAGATTCTGTAGTGTGGCACAACTGATAATTATAGTATTGGATGTTGCTATTGATGATAATATTATTGGATGTTGCTGCAGATGTTTCTCCTCGAGGTAAACTAATCGATATTGAGTGTCAGAGACAGCTTAACTTCTACCGTGTGTTACCTGTGTGACAGGTGTGGAGCCCCTACCTGACTTCCCATCCCTCCGGCCGGGTCTGGGCTTGCTGGCCAGCCGGTAGGGGACGGTCGCCTTGAGGGGCTGCGGACCCACCGCGGCTCCCCGGCCCTGTGGAGCTCCGCTTCGGCCTGACATCTCCCCCACCCCTCCGGCCTCGCCTCGTCCTCGTCTGGGCGAAACACGGGCAGAAACGAGCGGTGGGTGTCCTAACCTGATGGAGCTGTTTTTTTTTTTTTTTTTTAGGGGGAGGAGGGGGATGGAGGCTCTGGTGGAAACCACCGGTGCTGCTGCTCTTCCTCCACCGGTGATGGTGCCTCAAAAAACGGCTAGAAAACCCGATTCTCGGGTCTTTTAGGCACCATTTCCGAGTATATACGAGCGGCAGCAACACTTATCTCGACGCTGAGTCGTTATTTGTGGCTCGGGATCAACTCCTCGGCGGTCGTCATACTTTTTGTGTGCCTGGCTGGAGTTAGCTAACTAGCAAAGCAAAAGTTTCTTTGTGAGGATGTTGAGATATTTTCACCCCGTTGTCGAACAAGGAAGCGGCTCCAGCTTTTACAAGAAACAAAAAAAGTCATTTAACGTCAACTCCTACGTCTTCTGAGCAAACTTAGGAGTATATTTCATTATAAATTTCGGGCCGGAACGAGTTTTTACCGACCCAGGGAAAAAAAAAATAAATGAATTCGCAAGGTGGTCAGAAGACTGCTCTGCCCTCCGCGTTCTCTACTCCAAACACTTCCACCTCCTCCTCCACGCTGGTGTGGGTTTAATTAGGTCGGGGGGGCGGGACCAGACGCGGATCTCACTTTTGATTGGCGGAGAGGTTCTCAGGCTTCGATCCTATTGGACAGTTTGTCATAAATCCGTCAAACTCGCACAATGAAACGTGTTGTCCCCGCCCCCTCCCTCAATTCATATCTCATATCTGATTTTCTAAATTAAATTCGCCTTTAAAAATGTTTTATTTAAACGTATAAAGTCTGGAAATAAACAGTAGCCACTTTTAAGTACTACTATTTTTCTAAAACCATTTTAGCCATTCTTTTAACATACTTGAGTATTTCCATAGTATTCAATTTTATGCTTTTTATTTCTTATTCTACTATGTTTATTTTTCAGATGCAGATTTAAAACGGGATTTAACAAATCACACTGCTTACTGTGCAACAGAAATGTAAAAATACTCCATTACAAATAAAAGTCCTGCATGAAAAATCCTACTTATTATAATCAAAATGTATTTAAAAGCCTTTGCTTCATCGCCCTGACTGATATATTAGTATATATGACATTGTTAGATTATTGCTTCTGCAGGTTTAGATTCAACTTTTTCATTTACAGGCTTTTGGACCATTTTTTTCCCCTATGGTTTCTGGTGAAATTTTGGATCATTTAAACATTTGTTGAAACAAAACCACGTGAGAAGTCTTGCAGGGAAAAACCATGGGGACTACTTGAGAAATGGATCATCCGGGTACTTGTCCCGACACCGGTTTTGAAGTGTACAAAAGCATATCTTTCTCCCCACATTTATGTATTGACTCATTTGTTGGCTAATAAAATCATCCAGGCTGTATGTGTGTGTGTGTGTGTGTGTGTGTGTGTGTATCTGGGTGGACTGTGGTGGTGGTTTGGGATGGTGTGTGTGCATTGAGTGAGATAATGTCCAGACTGTGTAAAAGGGAGTGCCAATGATGGGACGGGGGGAAAGCAGACAGAGATAACATGCACATGCATTGACCAGTGGCTGCAATGTGCTCCCGCTCAGACCTTAAATTTGAACTTTTTAACCTCAACCCGTGCTTCGATAACACGCTCACGTGTGGCCTCTGTACGACAGGCAGCCTGCTCATTTATCTAGAGAAACTACGTCCGACAATTGATGTCACCGGCACAAAACAGCCAAAGACAAAGCCTGATAACCGAATCCAACTTTTCACAACCTTTCTGGCATCCATTCATTTACATCTGGGGAGTTAATTGGACAGTATGTCGATGTGGAATGTGTCCCCTACATAATGCATCTCCAAACGGACCTTCAGCTGCTGTTTGTTCAGCTCTGTGTATTTGTCTGTGTTAATGGATGAATGATTCTGACCTATGACCCCCCCACGTTAGGTTCAGAACACATTTTGGGAGACGTCATGCTTCACAAAGTTAAGCTACAAAGGGGAGACATGAACACAAAGAGTGACCGAGGGGACAGAGGGAAAGATGGTGTGTTGAGTGTCATGAACCTACAGTAAATGGCTCAGCACTGAGAACACACTTTATTCTATATTTATTATTCAACAGTTATCGGTATCTATAAAATTAATGTAAATGTGGAGGTGATTCATGTATAAATAGATGCATGAACAGCAATGTGTGAGTCTAAAACCAGGGTGTTAAAAACTTAACTTATTTCCTGGGCCACATCCAGCGCCGTTTTATCTCAAGTGGGCCAGACGTCCTCTTCTTTTTATGTAAATAAATATTTGCACAAATAATTAAGCTTCAATTTACAAAACAGGAGAGATGACATAAGAAAATATGTGTATTTTAACAATATGATGCCTCAGTTATTCCATATTCAATCAGTTTAATGTTGAAATTGTATGAATTGCAATACAAAGGAGTAGGTGAATTTTACAAATCAAAACTGTAAATATTGTATTTCTTGCACCCCCAAATTTTCTCACTAAGATATTCTCAATATTTTAGTTTAATACCTCTGGCCTAAAGCATCCAGGCAGAGCTTTGAGCTAATTAATCATGCTAACCTGCTTTGTAAGGTTAAATATTTACCACATCCACTGTCTTCATTCAGCCTGTTCGCATGCGAAAGTTTGCAAATTAGCACTAATTACAATGCAATCCTAAAGTTAATGGGGATGTTGCTAATTTAGCAGTTGCTTGGTCATAAAGTGTTGGACACAATGAAATTTAAGTTTGATGTTGGTATAAAATAAAGGTCCCACAATAACCAAAGTTATGACAATTCATTACAAATGTAATAACAGGCCTATGTTAACTCTAATACTTCATGTCAATATATTGATTTATATTTGTCAAAACATTTCAGACATCTCATGGTGACATCTTATAATGTCGTTGAGATATTTGATCACCATATTTTCATCATTGCAGGATCCATGTTGCTAGTGAGGTTAAAAAAAACCTGAAAAAAGCACACTAGCCTTTAATGTTTTTAAAAAAAAAGGCAGTTTTATTGCAGTTTTAAATAACACAACTTTTCCCCAACTCTCAACACCGCTGCATGAGATTGCAATTTTACATGACGGCAAATGACACAAGTCGGTAAGTGATAAATAAAAGGTAATAGAAGAAGAACAGCTCACAGGAAAAAAATAAAGAAAGAAAGATGAAGACCTAAAATCAAACGACACACATACGCACGTTGCACATTCACCATTCCTCTCCTGCTGTATCAACCAGTTTGTAGTAAAAAGACAATGAAAACATTCACTCTGCATAGTCTCAATGCACTTTGCATTTGTATGCAATGGACAGGATGTCGGGGGATTTTTTTCATGTTCACATTGATGCCGCTACTCAAACCTTATCAACCTGACATGTCTTTCATTTCACATCCTAACATATGATTGAATAAGGCCTGAACTGTCATTCAACTGAATATCATAAAGCTGCTTCTGTTAATTTTAGAAAAATCTTCTTTCATTGCAACTTTTTTTTTTACTCATACATTATAAGCCCCTCTTTTCTATCTGTAATCACGTAACCGGTTGTCTTATAAGTATAATACCAAAAAAAAAAGGAATCCGTCCCTATAGGGTTATAACAGCTGATCCATCCTGTGCTGCCAGTATTAACAGTAACAGAATAACAGACCGATGAGACACAGACCAAATGGACACGGAACACTACGGTGAGTTGGGATGAACGAGACCAGTACGGACGAACACGTGACGATGTCAGAGAGGTCAGACCCCGACCCAGACCCGCCCCCCCACAGTTTGCATCGCGGCGAGGCTATGAAACACACGGCGGAGGTGGCAGTACAGCAGCTATTCCTGCTACTCATTCACGACAAAAAGGTGTAAAGTTGACCAGAGAGCCGGGGTTCAGAGCGGGAAAAAAGTAAAGGGACTAACGTAAGGGTTTCCACGTTGAATTGTCTGAGTGTCTGTTCAGGGGGCTTGGCAGTGTTTCTTTGGCGCCCCCTAGCGGGGGGAGAGGGCGGGGCTGTTGTCTGTGCTGATGTTCACCAGGCACTCACTGGACTTGAGGCTCGCCAGGGACTTGCAGCTCGGAATGGAGGCCAGGGACCCACAGAGGCCCATCATGGAGGGGGTGTAGTCCTTTCCTGGGGGGGCGTGGCACAGAAGGATGGATTCAAGTGTGTGCATGTGTGTGTTTACGCAGTTTATTGCTTTACGAGAACACAGTGTGGTGGAGTGTTTGGCTTTGTGCAACGTCACCTGTGCACCAGGCTCCGTTCTGTTTCCCCTCCGTCCTCTGGGAGTCTGAGTCCAGGCTGATCTCCACCGACAGCAGCTCGGTGCTCGGGAAACTTCTCCTAGGGGTCAACAAGAAGGAAAAAAAAGATTATGTCGAGGCTGAAGTCATCGTAAATCACCATTCAACTAAAGGCAGTAAAGCTAGCAGAAGAAATGGAAATTGAACATTTCTGTCTTGGTGCCATTTCTCCATCCAGATCAGGACTACGGTAGCACAGCAACTTCCAGTTATTATAACGCATCATTTAGAGGAAAGTGACTCTGATGGTGAAGAAAGTGAAGCTGGCATGTTTGATGGAGATTTAGCTGCTGTTGGAATCAGAAACAGAGGATGAGGACTTTGATGGTTTGATTGATGACATTACCCCGCTCTATTTTTAAATACACACACTTGTGTGCTTGTTTTATCCGTGTCTTTTACCAATGTCCATGATGATTAAAAACAAATTAGGACACAAGGAACCTTCCCCTATAGTTAGGTGCCTTATGTGTGACACACAGAACTGAGACTGATTCTTTTAGTACGGTGCACCTTATGGTTGTGAAAATACGGTAGTAGTAGTTGATCAATATCTGCAGCGTATGATTTTTTTTTTATTTTCTCATGAACAGAAAAGGCGAAATGTAACTAAAACCAGTTGTTAAATAGCTTGTGTTCCAGCACTCGGTCCGACCTGCGGAACAGCTTGACATCCTCCTGGTTGTTGTAGGGCTGCAGCGCCGGCCACTGGTTGACCAGCGGGATGGACAGGTCTTTGGCCAAATGGCTGGAGTCACACGGAATCAAGGTGGTCCTAAAAATAAAATGAATAAATATATAAATAAAATTTTTAAAAAATATGAGCGGCATCAGAAACAAGTTCAACATCTTTGATGGCATCATCACCCTGTTAAAATAATACAGATACTAATACTGTTTATTTACTGATGATTTTAATCAAAAAGGCCTTGACAGTGGATGACTGGACTTACATAGAATGTTGTGATGTCACTTATGTAACATTAAATAATAAAGTGACTTTAGTTCAATTCCTGAACATTCTAGTGTGACTTTATTCAACTTAAACCTGGATTAAACTGTCCTTTCATTCCATAGTGAAAACTCTAAAGTTAAATTAAACTAATGTCAGTTTGTCCCTTTTTCATCACTTTCCCAGGTTGTTCTTTGCCGTTTTTTTTATTGAAACACAGCATTTTATATTCAAAAATTATTAAAGAACAATTTACACCCAATTACTATAAAACATTATAGCCTATAGCCTTCATTACTCAGCAGTAGAAATTGACTCAAGAATCATGTTTAGAGCTTTTCTGCACCATAGTTGACATAGGCGAAAAAATAAAATTGCTAGACTTTTGCTTCTTAAAAAAGCTGCTATCATAAAAGCTTGTTAAATTATCATTTCATCCTGACTTGGGAAAAAAAAACATCCACTATAATGTAAGTAAAATGTCCATATGTCCTATAGGACATAAAGGGTACGATCCTTCCAATTTAGGACAGAAGTGATTTCCCAGACATGGCTGCATCGTCAAAGATGATTTAGGCCATAAACTCACTTTGGTCAATAAAGTATTTTAACAGGGTGAGGATATTAAAGTCTGAGCAGCAGGATCTGATCCTTGACTCACAGCTGAGCCTGCAGCTCCAGGATTATGGCCTCCAGCTCCTTCCTCTCCTGTGAGCTCTGGTTCTGCAGCTCCTCCAGACGGGCCTTGAGCCGCTTGTTCTCCGTCTCCGTGTTCTTCAGCTGGGACTCACGAAGACGCACCAGCTCCTCCAGGTAACCCTGTGAACGCACGTCCACGCTGAGCGGAAGGAAATATCCACCCATGCACATCCTGTGATGCAGAGTCTATTCATTTCTGTGGCTGTAATTCAGGGTGTGTCCACAAGAACACTTAATGTGGACAGTTAGTGCTGCCAGAGTTAGGTGTGAGAAGGGAGCTTTTATTTTGAAAGGACATACAATTTATGAGGTCACATGACCAGTCCGTTTTGCTCATGGATATTTGACATGTGAGCATCATTGCTTTATTTAGAATTTCAGTAAATTTTCACCAAATAAAAAAAATAATGAACTTTTGATGTTATAAAAGGTCGGTGACAAATCATGTTTCATGTTTTTGTGTGATTCTTGACATAAATGTGTCAAATGATGTAAACAAAAAAGAATGATAGATTTTAAATAATGAATCCACCAAGAGTATAAAACTAGCTGATAGCATGTGTTTTTAACTTTTTAAAATCTTTTTAAGAGAGTTAAACTATCTGGTAACAAGTTTTTAGGATTAAAAAACTATTAACTATTTTTTTTCCATCTAGCAACAATGCATGAATATGTAAAATTCCTAATGCATAAAACCTATTGACTTACATAGCATGAAACTATCCTGAGACTATGTTAACAATATTTTCTTATATTGTATAATATATTTCTAATATAGCTATTATTTTGGCCATTTGAAGTAATATTCCTAATTGTTATTATTATATCTAAGTAATATTTCATGCAACAGAGGGTTAACAAACAACTTTTACTGTATATATATATTTTAATATAGCTATTATCAATCTTATTATATTAATAATATCTTTATTATTAGGCTTTAGGTAATATTCAATCATATTTGTAATTATTATTATCTGTAAGTGATGTTTTATGCAACATGTATGCAGTGTTAAACCAGCGTCAGCTGCCTTAATTAAAGAAATAGTTAAATGTGAAAAAGTATATACGTGAATCAGCATGTTTCCAGACATTCTGCGCATCTGTCGCACCTTCTGAGCGTTGACTATCTTGAACCTCTGCTCCATCTTGCGACACTTGGTGCTCCAGCTCTCCTCGTCGGTGACCAGCGGGATGTAGGGATGCTCGGGGACGCTGTCGTCGCTCGTGCTGCTGTCCACGCTCTGCCGGTCGTCGTCGTCGCTCAGGTAGTCGTAGCTACGGCACAAACGGGAAAAACGGAGACGGCCCGTACAACCTGACTCAGGATTATCAGCAGATTCCTGATTATTATTCATATAGCGTGTAGTTATAGTTTAAACAGCAAGGAAAGTCAAAGCGCTTCACATGAGACATTGAAAGCATCAAGATGCAAAAAGGAAATATAGTTTAAAACAGTTGATTAGGATTAAAATTCAAGCAAAATAAGGTGAAAAATTATTAAGAAAAACGGACAGTGTGTTTAAAACACGTTCATGTTAGCCTACACAATCAGTGTTTTGCAGTTGTCCTGTTTGAATTGAAAATGGCATAAAACTGCTGCATAAAACTGCTGCATTAAAGATGTTTTTATGAAAAGTTGTGTTCATGTACCTTTGTGAGAACTTCAAATATGGCGTGTAGTCTATCACAGCGGAGGATTTACCATCCAGGGCTTCTCCTTTCAGACAGAAACTGTGGAAGAGAAACCCCCCACGTTACCAACGACTTACAGTTTTACGATAATCTTTTATAATGCGGATGCAGGAATCCTCACCTGAAGTCTATGGCTCCCAGACCTATGAGCATCCCCGTCAGCACCGTGGCTTCTTCCCTCAACATGACGGCCCCCTCGGCGTACAGCCTCCTGCAGCACAGACACAGGGTGGGACACGGCTCTCTATGGGGGGGTGGGGGGGTCTACAGCTGCTGTTATAAAGGCGTGTGAAGGAGCCTCTGACCTGGTGGTTCTGCTGTCCCTCAGCGCCGTGGCGATGTATTCAGACAGCCGCTTCTCCATCAGGGCCACTCTGATCCAGGCTCGGCCCTGGGGGGGCAATGACAAATAAAATAAAGCTTAGACGTTTTTTCCCCTATTAGAATAATATTAGAATAATCTTGTGATGATGCTGCAACATCTGGTCAAATCACTTTAATCCTGAGTTTAAAGGATCAGACACTTCATGTCTTATAGGACAATGACCTGAATGGAGAGAACATTTTATTTATTCTGTTGATTAGCATTGATTATTAAATCAATTTCTACTGGTGAGCGATAAGTAATTTAGTCTAAATATCACAAGTTATACTTTAATTATAATTTGTGCATGTCAATAAATTCAATGAATCTGCAGCCAAATATAAAGAAATAAAGGAAAGTTTCGGGGTCTTCATCCATTAAACTTGTGTCATCACTTCAACTTCTACTGGTGAGTGATAAAGGCTTTAGACTATAATGTTTTATAGTAATTTAGTCTAAGTTTTACAAATTATCCATTTATAAAATAAATTAATGTAGTGCTGTGCCGATCAATAAATGTAATAAGTTTGCAGCCAAATATAAATGATCTTCAGTGTCATCACTTCATTGTAAATTCTCCACATCTCAGATTTCTAAAAGTCAAAACTGGATGTTGATGAGTTACGTTAACGTCAATAAAAAACAGGCAAATAAGAACCTGGGAAAGTGATGAAAAAGGGACAAACTGACATTAGTTTAATTTGACTTTAGAGTTTTCACTATGGAATGAAAGGACAGTTTAATCCAGGTTAAAGTTAAATAACCTTTTTGATTAAAATGAATAATAAATATAATATTGTCTGCTTTTGATAACGTTTTTTGTCTCCTGCCTTTGCTCGTGAGCTGCTGATGTTCTCCATGCTCTCGATGCTGCTGATGCAGCTGTTGGGGACTTTAGCGCAGGCCAGACGGATGAAGTCCCAGAAACTCCTCTGACCGTCGAACCAGCTGCCGGAGCCTGGAAAGACGTCATAACATCACTATAGTCTCTATAATGCTAAAAATATAAATATATATGTATAAAACATGCCACCATACTGTGTCTAATATTTGTATTCCATGATTCCCTGAAGCCAAGCGACCTCTAAGTTGACTCACTTTACTTTCATACAGTAATGCTGTGCAGTAACTTCAGTTTTAATTGAAAAATGAGGTTGGTGCACTTTCTAAAATAACCCATTATCGGTAAATCTCGTGGAGCCGTTACCTTTAAAGCGGTGGCTGAGGATGTGTTCGAGGATGGCTGCGAAATTGATGAACTCCTCCGATGAGTCATCGATGGGCTCGGCTGTGTATTTCTCCAGCAGAGATTTTACTGAAAACCTGCAAGAGACACAACAGGGATTTCAGCCAGCTGCAGATTAACGTCTTACAGCTTTATTTCAGTTCAGTTTAGTGTCACAGACCATAATTCAACTTTTTTGGAATCTGACTTATAAAGAGTGACATAAGCAGAATCAGAAATGCTTCATTCAGGGGAAAATGGTCAAGTCATTCTTGTCCTTTCTTCTTCTGCATATAAGTATAGGAACATTAAATAATAAATAAATAAAAATGAGAAAAACTGCAAATATTTGAAATATATATATGTGTGTGTGCATTATAATACACTCTATAATACACTCTGCAAAGACTGAAACCCTAACAGGTGGATATATTGTGTTTTTTTGTACAATTACTCCATTACTGAGTAGAAATATCTAACTTCACTGGCAGATAATTCATTTTTTTTTACCTGATTTGGGTCAGTTGTTTTAAGAAAACAAGATTAGCTTTGCTTTAAATAAAAAAAAAGATTGAATTGCAGTATACAATGCACAAAATGATTATAATGTCGAATCTGTTATTCACAATGTAAAAGATGAGTTATGTGTTTATGAAGTTTATTGATTAATTCAGTTTTTTTCTTTGAAATCTGATTCAATTTAAGATATCTTTAAAGAAAATGTTAGTCTATTCTTAAAACAATACATGTAATACATATTTATATAAATAAATTGAAACAAAGGTAGAAAAAAATCATACTACAATATAGAAATAAAAATCTTAGGAAAGAATGGTATAAACAACTACATATTAGTTGAAGTACTAATATTGCAGTATACATATACACCAAAGTACAGTTGAATTATTGCACAAAAGGGATTATAATGTTAAATCACTGCTGCACAATATAAAATCAAATTATGTGGTTATGAAGTTGTTTAGTGATTTTTTTTCTTGATTTTTAAAGAAAACTTTAGTCTTGTTTTCTTAAAACAAGAACAAAATTGACCCGAATCAGTGGAATAAGATAATTCTACCCAATATTGGACTAAATGAACCAAAAACAAGACATTTTCACCTGTTAAGATTTCATCTTTCACAGTGCATGTAACAACAATATGTGTGAGGAATTTGTAAAATAAAAAGAAGAAAGAATAAATCATATTGCAATATATACATATATAACAGATGTAAGGCAAGAATGGTATAAATAAGTACATATTAGTGGAGGTATGCATTATTTCTGCAGTGTACATGTACACCAAAGTACAGCACAAAGCGACTGTCACGTTAAGTCAGTGCTGCAGATTAAAGATGAATTCTGTGTTTGTGAAGGTGCTGACGGGCTGAACCCAGTCCACCGTGGACCCAGTGATGGAGGAGGTGTCTGAACGTCTCAGAGAGACGAGTCTGGACGTCCTCCTGCATCCAACCACCGCGTCAACATGAAGGCGTGATACGTTTTTTTTTTCTGAGATGACACAGCATCCTCCATGAGTCCGTTGAGTCTTTCCACTTCAACCTGCTGCCTATGAATCCAAGCGTCTTTATGGTACATTTACTGGAAGAGACTCAGCAATGATAAAAAACCTGTGAAATGCATTACAGCCCCAGATGGTTCAAATGACGTATATATATATGCTCATCTTATCGCGTCCTACGCTCCATTAGCTGCTGACTCTCGCTTCCTCATCCTGGAGCCTGATGTCACTCATTGCAATGGAAAGCTTTCAGGAAGCTCCAGCTACTCACGTTTTACTGGACGCCTCGAATTCTGGACTCAGCCTGAGTTCAGCCTGTCATGGACTTTTTTTTTTTTACATTAATCAATATATTGAGCGAACATACTTTAGTTGAAATATTTAGAAAGACTTTCTCGGAAAATGCTTATTAACCTAACCCTGTATTGCATGAAATGTTACTTAGCTATGATAAAAAATGTTATATAATATATATATATATATATATATAGTTATTTTCCATTTTTGTTGCCATATGGCAAAAAAATCTATTTTAGCATATTAGAAAAAAATATAACATCAAAATTTAATTAAATGAAAAAAAAAATTAGTTGTAACAATGCTCACATGTTAAATGTCCATGAGCAGAAGTGACTGGTCATGTGACTTCATAAACTGTATGTCCTTCAAAATAAAAGCACCCTTTCCCATACCTAACTGTAAAAGTCATTTTTTTTCCTTTTTTAGAAAAAAATGAAGATAAAGTAATAAATGAAAACTATGCAATAGAGGGTTGATGTCATTTGAGGTTTCATACACATCCAGCAGAACTACATTATCATTAATTTGGAATTCACCTGGTGAATACATGTAAAACATTTACTCTCTTTTGCAGGACCTCAAATGACTAAAAGCTCCAGTATATTTAACCCTAGTCACTAACCTACATGACAACACCACCACCATTTTGTTGTGTATATTCTTTGCTAATTGTGGCCCAGAATGCACTGTGGTATTTACGTTTACTGCAACAAATTGTGCCCTGGAGGTTCAAAAGATTTTTGTCAGTCCATGTAAAAAGGATTAAAAACTGGATTTCCTGGTCCTTTTATAACTAAACAGTAAACCGTGTAACAGTATTTTATATTTTGCTTTCAGTAATAGTGAGGAATATCGTTTGGTGCTGAGCACAGTTAGTTTTATAGCCTCCTGTGGACAAGTTTCAACCGGACAGGCAAACATGAGCTGAAACTGGCTATAAATCTTCACAAAGATTTATAGCCAGTTTATATACATATTTGCAGACTAAATAGGTTGTGTCTATTTGCTGCAACACCTGCTAAAATGCTAATTGTCCAGTGATAAGGATCTATGCTGTAGGGTGAACTGACCTTTATGGGTCAATTAACCTCTGCACACGACCCTGAGAAACAGACATGTCATTACCCTGTTAAAGTAATGGCCTTTTTCAGGTTTGGAAAATGCAGAAATTATTATATTTATTATTCATTTAAATAGAAAAGGCCTGGACAGTGGATGTCACTTATGAAACATTAAATTATAAAGTGGCATTAGGACAATCTGTGAACATTCTAGTGTGACTTTAGTCAGCTTTAAACCTGGATTAAACTGTCCTTTCTTTCCATAGTGAAAACTCAACATCCAGTTTTGATGACTTTTTGAAACCTGAGATGTGGTGAATTTACAATGAAGTGTTGACGCATGTTTAATGGATGCAGATCATTTATATTTGGCTGCATATTTATTGAATTTATTGATATGCACAGCACTTAATATTAGATTATTATAAAAGTATAACTTGAAAAATGTAGACTTTAATACTATAAAACATTATAGCCCAAAGCCTTTATACTCACTAGTAAAGGGTGATTTTAATAGACGTGGCAGCACCATCAAGAGATGATTTTGGACATTAATGTTAAATGCTGCACATTAGTAAAACATACTATTACGTGCGCTTTCAGTTCCTGTGACATGTGCCTGTCCACAAGACAATGCTAAATTATCCAGTGAGGCCAAACCCCCATTGTTCCAGATACAACAAAGGCTCATTCAGCAGGGCCACATACTGGACAATAATTGGCCGACTATCCTCCACATCAGGCCGAGCTGTGTTTTCACCGTATTACACACAGCAGGGTCGTGACATGACCCAGATCAGAGAGTCATGGGCTCAGCGGAGAAGTCTCCATCTGCACCTGTCCAGCTGTCAACAGCTGGCAATCAGGTAGAATTACAGAGGAATAATCATAATTACTAATGCTTTTCACAACACTGCTAATGTTAAAAATCACGTGATTATCCTCCATTGGTTTTAACATGTAAGTCATTGCTGCTGTTTGATTTGACTTCAATCAACTTGAGTCTATTTTCTACCAAGTTTTTAGGGTTACACCACATGACATTTGTGACATTGTCCCTTTGCAGATTAAATCATATATATTTTAATATTAAGAGGAAAATGTGACTGAAATGATTATGAACTATATTGTTATTGCTATATTTTTTAATTTATTTTGAATAATCTATTTTTTAATAAATAAACTAATTTTACATATAGCCTCAGATTTTATTAGCCAATTTCTCCTAAAGTGGCAGAAAGATATTAAGAACATATCTCATGTAAAATGTACCCTCTGACATTTCAGTTAAAGCAATTTATCCAATCTGGATGTTTAATATTTGTAGGTTTTTGTTTTAATAATAATTAGAGATTGACAAAGACCTACTTAACATGTGATATTTAATATATATTATTATATATGATATTATAATCTATGCTGGTCATACTTAATTCATTCAGAATCCCTTTATGCTGCACAACCAATTGCTCAATTTGTCCACAGAAAGAACTGATTAAGTTGAACATGTGACTGTAACATGTGACACGTCCACTTTGAGGATTCCAGTCACATGACTTGGGCTCGAAATGAACCCATGAAGCCGACTAGAGTTATTTGATGATTTGAGACTTTGACGTAACATCACTGGGTTGTAAAAAAAAAAAAAAAGACATGAAACCAGGATTCAAATTATAGATATTATGGAAGTCTAAACTTCTGATGTGTTTTAGATGAACAATTTTAACTGTAAGCTAGTTTATAGTTGAACTGTAAATAACCAAATAACAGTAGAGTTTCAATTAACCTTTAAACTGACTTTAAACGCTGGTGCTGATGAAGTAATTAATTTCCTGTCCCTATCATCATCTCCTATAAACTATTACTATAAACTATACTTTTTCTGTATTTAACCATCAATATATATAACATTCAGACCAAATATTTTACTTGTCTGCACATGTGCAGAAGGTGAGAATTAAATTTGTTTTTTTTTTCTAATTGCTTGTAATTTAGTTAAATTAGCTTGTTTTAAGGAAGGGTGGTGCACTTACCAAAATTATTTAAAAATCTATAAAAATTATTCAATAATTAGAAAGGGTCAGAATATAGTTGTGCTATTGTGTGATTTTTTTTTTTTACACTAAATGTCAAATGGTGTAGCTGAGAAAGAATGATAAATTTAAAATATTTAATTCATATAAATATATTTTTTTTATTTTAAATAGAGATAAACTACTTGGTACCAAGTTTTACACCACATGACAGTTTTAACATTGAAATCCTATATATGCTATGTTAACATATGTTAATATAAAGGGGGAAATGTGAAAAAGTAAAAAAAAAAAAAAAAAGAATTGGGTCAGAATATTTTTTTTCAGTGTACTACTGTGCATTGGTTGACATTTTGAAAAAGGATTCAGGGTCAGACAGAATCACAGAACTTCCTGTCTCCTCAGCTGCTGACACCAGAACCCAAGTCATATAATAATTGCATATATATATATATATATATATATATATATATACTATTATATACTATTTTCTGGCATCCACCACACAAAGTCCAATTAGGACGTGATGTGCAGGCCTCAGACCGCCTCCCTGTCCCCGGTCCCTGGGGTGCCAGCTGGTCCTTGCCCCGGGAAGGTTGTCGTCATGGCAACCACGCCATCACCAGGCGGAGGAATCGTGGTGACAAAGATGACACGGCTAAACTCGCGCGGAGCACGAGCCCCCCTCCCCCCTGCCGCGTCTTGGGGTCGCGCGTGTCCGCGGGCGGCTCGTTAAGGACTAATTGCGAATGACGTCAGACGTGACAATATGTACGTGAAATGTAGATTTAAAAAAACACGTAGAATAAGACACAGAAGCTAGACGCCATGAAGCGGTTCCTACCTGCAGACGGTGATGAGGTTTTTTCGCTCCACCGCCACATTGCGGGCTGACGCCTTCTTGGAGGCGTCGTCCATGGCCGTCACCGCAGCCCGCACACAGCCGGTCTCCATCCGGGAGGAGGAGGAGGAGGAGGCGGCTGGTATCAAAGGAACCCCTCCCTGTCCACCACCGGCCCTCCTGCTGCGCGTCTGGATGGCGGAGAGGACGCTGGCCGCATCAGAGCCGCTGGCAGCCGGCGGCACTACTTTGTCTCCGAGGCGGAGGAATCACCTGGAGACGCAGGAAGACATTTGTCTTGTTACTGCTGAACGGGCAAGAGAGTGAATCACATCTGCTCTCTCTCTCTCTATGTCTCTCTGTCTCTCTCTCTGTTCTCTCTCTGTCTCTCTCTCTCTCTCTCTCTCTCTGTTCTCTCTCTCTGTTCTCTCTCTCTCTGTTCTCTCTCTCTGTTCTCTCTCTCTCTCTCTCTCTCTCTCTCTCTCTCTGTTCTCTCTCTCTCTCTCTCTCTCTCTCTCTCTCTCTCTCCGCCTCTATTTTTTTTTACTTTTTGTGACGTCACTCGCATCACGCCGGCTGCACATGACGAATCACCTCATTAGTGACATCCGGTTTTAAAGCTTCACAGCATCTTAGCTTTATTATAAATATATGCTGACGTTAATAAAAATATATGTATGCGGATCAACACATTCTACGAATTTTGTACATAGTGTTGTGTATTTTTATTTTTTATTTTTTATAGTTTTTTATATTCTTTAGGTTTTATTTCCTTTTCTTTACTCTGTATGCTGCAGTAACAGACAAATTTTCCTGTTGTGGGATCAATAAAGTCATATTTTATCTTATCTTATCGTATCTTATTAATCACTGAAATATATTATATCACATATATTATATAATATAATACAAATGTCATCATCCTATTGAAATACTGGTCTAAGTCATTTTTTGAGGAAAGTGAGTGTTTTTCCCTAAATATAAAATGGTAAAATCAAAGATCCGACTCTTTATGTCCTATTGAACATAAAAAATAAAAATAAAAAAAATAAGCCTTTAACAAGATTTAATGATGGTGGCTGCTTCAATAATCTAGAATTTATGGTGTAGAATATTGTAAAATATGTAAAATTTTACAAGTATTCTTTAATAATAGATTAAAATAAAAGCGGTGTGCATATTGATAAATTCAACCAATATGTAGCCACATATAAATAAAGAAAAGAAGATAGATAAGTTGAGATAATTTTCCAGTTCTCAGGTTTCAAAACTGGATGCTAGAAATTAATTATGTTAAAAAAAAAACAGGAAAAGAAGGAAAGTGATGGTTTTTAACTTCAATCGAATTTAGAACTTATCAGTGGACGGATTCTCTGTACAAATCAAATGTAATGCGATGATAATTTATTGTTCAATAACAGCTGTACAGAATTCTTTTTGCCGTCTTGTTGAAAACATCTCGGTCAGCCATGAGGATGATATCATCATCGGCAGCAGCAGCACAGTCATCATCTAATTTCCTTCTTCTGTAATTTCCGATCAGCGTCCTATTCTCTCTCCAACTAATCCACACTGACAGTAAAAGTGTCACTACTGTGATATAGATTTTATTTACAATGCATGGGATTAACGCTATGATGGAAGAGGAAGGGGTGAATTATTCAATGAATGCAAATGGCTTCAAACAAAGAAAGCAAAGGATGTGGGGGGTCGACCCCACTACCAGGGAGGTTTGCATAGAATTAAGCTTTTAAACAGGAAACTGTCAACATATATGTAGGTAGCAAATAAAAGCAGAAGTGGTGTAAAACAGTCAGATTGTCCTAAAAGTAAATAATATACCTTAGACTGGAGCACTGTCCCCTCCCCCACATGCAAATGAATGGAATCTACATTCATAGAGAAATATGTTAATGTATCACATGGTCTTAAAACACATTATAGTCATGCTCATCCGCACTTGATATAACATTTATCTGGTAAATGTGAAAAAAGTCGTAGGAAAAGGTTTGTAGACATGTGAAGGACAGGCCCACAAACAGAGATCCCTGCCCTTTTTTAATTAGATGATGATGCAACAGCGCCGCCTATTGGCCAATTGTGTTATGGTCACTCAGGCTCCACATCTGCCACATGTGCTGCAAACAAGGTGGAAACAGCACATTTTTCCAATTTTTATTAAATTAAGGAGTTTAATTCTAACTTTATAGCATTAATTAGACCCATATATATATATATATATATATATATATATATATATATATATATATATATATATATATATATATATATATATATATATATATAATATAATGAGAGAAGATCCACATAGAAACATACACAGCCTGTATTTAGAAACTCTGTCTTCATACAAGCAGTTAGACATGTGAATTTGTGATGTCACAACTATACAGTTACCGCCCACACTTCCCATTCATAGCTATTCAAATCAGTCAATCAGAGCTTGAGAAAGGAGGTGTTAACCTATATTGACATTGTCTTGTTGTGGGATGTCAAAATTTCAAATAGTGTTTAATATGGGATGGTATGTGTATAATATATGTGTATGTATAGTACAAAAATGAATAGTTAACTACCCAACCTAAAAAAGAGAGATATCAAGAGTAATTTTCTGCAATATTTGACATAATGAAAGTCTTTACTAAACATTTCTTACAAGCCCTGCAATTTTTCCTTTTTAATTAACCCCCTCCTGTCTGTATATAAGCAGGTGATCCTGAGATGAATCCTACCTCTGGGCTGTTAGATCAGACATTAAACTATGCAAATTATAATAAAAAATAAAAACATCAAAGTGATCTAAAACTTTTGAACCAGAAAAACCATATGGAATATCAGAAAAAATGCATCTTTTTAGTCCAAAGATGCTTCCTTCTATCCTTTAAAAAGCTAGGTTTGATTTAACTCTCTTTATACAAACTCTCAATGCACATTCCCAAAAGATTTATTAAATAGCCACACACTGTACATATATATATACACTACATGTATACACACAGGAGAGTAGATTCTACTTCTGAAACAGCAGCTACAGTTTCCTCCTCTATTTGTCTTGTGAATACTGGTGGTTCTCCGGTGCTTTTTGCTCTGAGCTGAGGGTTGGGGGAAGTGTGTGAAATTCTGGACGGTGTCGTGAGGGTGTTTAGGGCAGAGGTTGCACGGCGAAAGGAGCCGCGGGGAAAACGTTCGTGAATCAGCCCTCGGGGTCCTGTCAGAACTGATAAATAGGGCCGGGGAGACAATAATGGACGGCAACAAAGACCCTACCTGTCTAGACACGCCGTCGGGACGTGACTCGCTGTTAAAAAATGACGATGTTTTAAAAGGCGGCTCGGCCACTGGAGCCGTTTGAGGTCAGGGTCCTGCAAAAATCCAACATAGGAAAGTCATGTAATCACCAAAAATAAAAATCTCAGTTTAAATATCCAGGAAGGTCCTTTCTTAATTATCTGCACCATCGTGTCTTAACAAATTATTTATTTGTTCACATTTCTTTCACATTGTGTGATAGTATGTACAATATATACACACATTAAATGAAGCAGAAACAGATGCACAATCAGAAAATTGTCTCCATATGTTTGAAGATTTATGAGTATGTTGTTCAACGTAAAACTATTAAAGTCCATGTGTTATACAGGACGAAGCATCCATTCCTAATTAATGTCTTTGTTCCCTCTGAAATTATATTTCCATTTTTTTTCCTAAAGCGCTGAAAGAACTCCTCCTCCACGTTGACTTAAAAAATTGAGATTAAAAAAAGTTCATTCCTTGAACTTGGAAGAGGTTGACAGGACAGTTTCAACACAGGAAAAAAAAATCCTTGAATCGTCTTCTTTTGTACATATCATCACGTCCGAGCGCGCCAATGCAAATCGGCTGTGGGGGTTGCGACACCCTGAAGGCGGCGCCAGCTGGAGACAACGTGATTCATGCCTCGGAGTCCAGAGACCATCACAAGATGGTCTCCAGCTCCCTCACAGAGGAAGAACTGTCCAGATCTTCCGTTCTTCTCCGGGTTCGGGCTGGAGATCCGTGGTTTTTTGGGTCGTGGCCTCCGCCGCCGGCCGCAGGGTCGTCGCCCACGTATCGGGGCAGGACGCTCTGCGGGTGTAGGGAGGCGTGGCGCGGCGGCCTGAACCCGCCGCCTGACCCGGCCCCGGCGAGGGACAGCGCCCGCGGGTTGGAGGCCGACAGGCTGACGCTGTGCGTGGTGGTGGTGTGCGACATCATTCCGCCGTAGTAGCAGCTGCCGCCGCCGCCGCTGCTGGTCATCCGGGCCTTCTGCTTGAGGTCCAGGGCCAGGTTCCGTCTCAGCCACGCCTTCTTTACCTCTGCCTGCACCTGAGAAGGAGGAAGAGGGAAAAAAATAGAAAAATGCAAGTGAAATCTCGACCAGTGAAAATATCTTTACATGATTTTTGTAATTTCGAGAAGGAAAAACTGAGAAACAGGCCTGGAGCTTATCGGGGTTAGGTCTAAAATAGAATAGATTTGGTTAGATTTTTATTATTTGATAGATAAAGAGTAAAAAAATGAAATTTTAACAATTAAGGTTTTTGTACAATTTGTCAAATATTGAATTGGATTATCATATTGTACTGAAAAGAATATATGTTTTTTTATTTCAAGCTTGTTTTCTTGATTTTATTCAATTTAATAAAGACAAAATTGATTTAATTGACCCGTCAGGAAAAAAAAAAACTTGAAATAAGCAAAATTATCTGCCAGTGTAGTAAAATAATTCTAAAACTAATATTGGACTAATAGTATGAAAAATGACTGCTTTATTACTGTACCTCCCCATTGTAGAAGCAGTAGATAAATGCCACAAAAAAGCCCTGGAATGAGGAAATGGAGAATTTTTATCATCAACATGTTTCAGAGGACAATATATATATATATATATAATAAAAAAATTAACTTCTTTATTGCACCTCATTAATGAAAATGTTATATAAACATTTTACTAATATCACAATGTGAATAATGCAGGAAATATTTTCAAAATAAAAGTGACAAATGTCAACTTTTTAAAAACATAATTGCACAGAAAATTTTGCAATTCTACCATCTTTGTTATAGCGGCGTTCTATCAGAAGTGTGTGAACGTGTTCATGTTTCTGACCTGTGAGGAGTTGAAGAACATCTCGTAATGCATCTGGACCTGCCACAGCAGCCCGGTGACCTCGGTGTAAGGCAGAGCCATGAACACCATGTAGTGGACGCCGAACAGCGGCATGAGGACCAACGTGGACTTGAGCAGCTTCCTGCAAAACGAGGAGCGAGGCCAGGCGTTTTGTTGCCGTCACGTTTAATGAGCGGCTGTTAGACATCTTGAGAACAGATGGTGTCTGACGTTACCGGTACTGCTGCCGCGGGTCCAGTTTACCAGTGTTTGTTTCCCACAGTTTGGAGGCCAGTACTCGTATTATGTTGACAAAGAGGAGGAAGTTCACCTGCAGGGGGCAGAGGTCCAGGGTTACAGTCCACTCACTGTAAATCAGGGGTTCTCAATCCTGGTCCTTGAGGGACAAACCAAGCAGTAATACATTTAATTTTCTTACAACAATGGCCGCCAGAATGGGGACTTGATAGATCCATTTCAGGTTTCCCGCACTGATGTCCCAACATCTTAAAAAGGAAAAAAAAAACAACTAAAGCGATGGTTTGTTTGTACAACATCCAAATACAGAAGATCTCAACCCATCATACGACTCACTGTGTGTCCGCCAGCGACGCTCGTGCACTGACCCAGATGGACACAAACACAGCTGGAACACCTGGAACAAGCAGGAAGGAGGAAACAAACGTTTCCTTCATTTATACATTTTATTTATTAACAGTAATCGGCCTCTACGTTGAAACGGCAGCACTCTTACCCCACCCGATGATGGTGAGGGCCCACAGGTAGTTCTTGTCGGAGAGGAAGGCCATGAAGATCAGGCTGTGCAGGTACAGGCCCTCCACCAGGATCCAGTAGTGGTTGGTCGCCAGGAAGTAGAGAAAGAGCGTCACAGCAACTTTACAGCCCGCCTGAGGACAGAAAAACAAATGCATGCATGAGGCGAGGAAAGCTGGAATTTAGTTTTTTTTGTGAGGAATCTGCAAGATCCAAGCAACCACTGTTCTATGCATAACATCATGTCTGCATGACTTTCAATTAATCAATTTTTAATGTAATTAACACAAAGTGCAGCTGTGTATTTTAAATAGTCAAATTCATACATTTTTATATAATTTTTTTTTGCATCACTGTCGTGCTCAAACAACAATAAAGAACACCCTCCCTCTCTTTAATATGCAGAAGAAAACTCCGGAGAAGCAGCCAAGAGATTGTATGACAATAGTGATGATTGATTTAATAAAAGAATTTTAGAAAATTTACATATTTTTCCCAGTTTTGCTGAACTCTCTACTGAATCTTCTGTCCCAATTTGATGCCTGGTGTCGCAAAAAAGATCTGATCAGTTAAGTGAATTAAATAAAGCAATTTTTTGGGGCATTTAAATAGAAAATTGTAAGTTTAAATCAAGAACCTATAAATTATTATTATAATATAATCACTTAATGCACAATATCCGCCTTCATATTGAGCTACATGCCAGTTTATCATTTTTATCTGTTTTTAATGTACCTTACATTTTGAACACTCTCAAAATATGAGTGAACAAACATGCTTCAGGTATGTGTCCATTTATAATAATTAGAACAATAAGGAATAGTCCTAATAGCGTCAAACCTCAGTTTTGCTTTGAAATTGCTTAAAAATTATTTAACTATCTGCTATACTCAATGTAAGATGCCATACATTAATCACCATACCTAAATGATGCTAATCAGCTTCAGATTCTGCTATCAATAGAAAATCATAAAAAAGCATAATTATTTTAATTCATTTAAATCATTTACCATATGCTGCCTCTGTCCAGGCAGCTCTGGTTCGGCCTTACTGTCTCCAGAGATGGAGTAGAGCACGGCGTCCTTCACAAAGATGCTGACTGCTCGGCAGATGAAGGAGGTGAAGAGGTGGATGTGGATGTAGTTGCGTGTGCAGTGGAGACGCCTGGAAGGTGAGAGAAACAAAGGATGAAGGCTGGCATCTCTATGCAAATCAACTTATTACAGTATATATTTCTTTCTATTCTTCTTTTTTCTTGTGAGGGAATATGAGTGAATAACCATGTTTTTGAGGTTCTTACTTAAAATAGCAGAGGATGGAGACGGCCACCAGCAACGACGCCAGAGAAATGGAGTAGCCCACCGTGTACATGAGGTGCAGCCTCTCAAACACCTTCTGAAACAAAAACACGCTTATAAGAAGCCACACACACACACACACACACACACACACACAACATCACACAGTGTTACACACCTCCTCCTGGCTCCTGTGGTTGGAGGTCAAGTAGGTGGTGCACTCCGTGTAGTTGGCCCACGTGCGGTTGATAACGGGCACCTGCTCCCAGTTTCCCGATGCGTCACATTGGCGGTAAGCTCGGCCTGACCCGCAAAAAACAAAAAAACATGCGTTACATCAGGACAGGCTGTGATACTGCAGCCACACCGACCCTCCAGAACCAGAATCAGACACCCCTGATCTTGGGAGCATCCTCACGCACGCCTACCTCTGTGGTTGAAGTCGTAGATGTACTCGGGACACAGAACCGAGACCAGTTGACCCGCTTTGCTCCGTGGCCAGCAGATGATCCCGTCCCACTCGGGGATACAGTCCCCTTCTTCACAGAGAACAGGGAAGAGATGCTGGTTTTTGTGCATACTCAGGCAACGCTAAAGCTACATTAAAATGAATGAAGTAATACAATATGTTTATAATATATAATAATTTTGCTTTAGGAACATCCGTACAGTGCCAATAGGAAGTACTGTATGTATTAGTATACAAAAATGGAAACTTAACTAGATTTTATTTATGTTTGATTAAATGAGGATGTGTTGGACTGTTAAATAGACTTAATTCAGAGATTTTGTAATTTGGGTGTGAAATTAAAATACATTGAGATAGGGAGAGACAATGTTAATGTATTTATAAATAAATGAGTTTAGGCCCAGATTCTGTTCTATTAGGTGATAGTGCTGGGATTTCCTGCATCTTTGAGTATGTTGGCTACGGCCTAGAGTAGCATGTGTTAGCACAAGGAATTAAACAGCAGCTAAACCTGCTGATCTGTGGGTTTTGATAGACGTTACAACACTTTCATCGCGTTGGCTGCAAAAAGAAACAGACCACAGATGTTTGAATTGTAACTGAAGTGCTAGGGAAGCAACATGAGAAGGAGCTGTGATACAGAGCTTTACACTGCAATGAAAACACTGCTGCAGGATAGCGCTGTGATACGTAAATCTATGGGATTTTAAAACATTATTGCGATTATACACTTCTATTATACAATAACCAGGCAGGAGGTAATGCAAAGATGTGAGGTAAAGGAATAATGATGATAATGATAATAATAATGTTTTAAATATTCATTCAAAAATTCCCCAAAAAAAGGATACACACCATTGTTCCATGCACAATCTATATCGGACAAACAGATAAAACGGTTTTATTGCATGTTTCCTTAGATGGTTTTAATATTTTTTAAAGTATTCAGTGTTTTTGAGAGATGATTGTCATTGTGGATTTGAAGGGGAAGGGGTACTGAGTCCATGTTGCTGTACTGTAGCTGCATGACCTCTGCATCCCAATACGCAAATCAAAGGAACTTATCTGTAAAAAGCTGTCATCAGCTTCTGCGTCATAGACCAGAATGAGAAATGCCTGGTATTGTGTGCTCCTACATTCACGGCTGTAATCACAGAGATACTGGTCTGCAGGATATTGGACGGCTGTTATATTCTATCTGATCCTTAATACATCACTGATGTAATAAACATTTTTTTCCCTACTTATGCATACGGACATGCACTTCGCGACCTCTCTGTGTGTTTTTACACCAATGCTGGGTATGTGGTGAAGCACTTTCTTTCATAGGTGAAGCTTTAGCATACTCAACTCATTCCAATGTTGAATTTTTAATCAGAACGAAGGTTTAAATGAGGTTTTACAGATTGTGCGTCACTTGAAAACTCACTGAACTGATGCAACCCATGAAACGCGTTCAGAGAAGTTTAGGATTTAAAAAAAATATGACCAGGAGCTTTGAGATCACACCTGATACCAGGATAAACCAGAGGAAGCTCCCTTCTCTGATTAAAAGGACCAGTAACGGCACACCGACCTTTAACGAGGGCCATTTGTGCCTGGTTGTTTCTCTCACACTTGGCGTGAGCACCAATCAGAACGTAGATCTGCTCGTCTCGTGTGATGACATCATCGGAGTCGATCTGTGGACACAAGATAGAGACGGATTGTTTAGGTAAACATGCAGTAGATGTGTAATTTAGGATGCAAACGAGCAACAAAAGTATAAATTGTGATATGCATTAAAGATATATTAACAGATCAGCCTGTCTGTGCAGAGATTAACACTATAAATCTGTTTCCACTTTATCTGCTGAAGATGGAAAGTCAAAATCTCTCTCAGATTAAGCAATAGAATGAAATATAATAGTTTATCATGTGTTCTAAATAGTGACAGAAATTACAGTCACAGTCATAAAACGGAATAAATAGAATTCAAAAATGTATTAACACATAAACAAGTGCACATTGTATTTCATTGTGTTCAGCAGATTTTTTGTAATTTGCATATAATTTGTGACATCACAGCTTGTTGGGGGCCAATCGGATATCAAACAGGTGATGTGGAGGCTTGGGATGAGACACATACAATGAAAAATGGACTTTGCAGTGACACAATTAGTGTTCACAAACTTAATTCATATTTGCATTTTCATTAATTCTGGATTTATTTTAATGTAAGTTAACCTAAAAAAGCGTTTTACTATGTTCAAACAGGTCAGAATCAGAATCAGTCAGATTTTAAACTCCTCGCGTCATTCCTGTAAATTATTAAAAGAATTTTTGGTACTATGAATATATATATATATATATATATATATATATATATATATATATATATATATATATATAAATTTTCCACTTAAATAAATAGACTGGTGTTTTTTTCACACTGTAAAACCAGTTTTAGTACTGTGTATTTACTGTAAAATAAAAAGAAGTAAATATTGAGATTTCAGTTGTATTCATTCAGTTGTATTTACAGTATTAAGTGATTAACTATATAATAAAAAAAATCTATTAAATACTGCCGCTCAGTTGTATTTACAGTATTAAGTGATTAACTATATATAAAAAAAATCAATTAGGTACTGCCGTTTCAGTTGTATTTACTTACATTATTGGTGATTATACAGTAAAAAAATAATTAAATTATGAAATAACAGTTGTATTTACATTATTGGTGATTATACAATAAAAAATAATAAAATTATGAGGTAAAAGTTGTATTTACAGTATTGGTGATTATACAATAAAAAATAATAAAATAATGAGATTACAGTTGTATTTACAGTATTGGTGATTCTACAGTAAAAATAATTAATTATGAGATTACAGTTGTATTTACAGTATTGGTGATTATACAGTATAAAATAACTAAATTATGAGATTACAGTTGTATTTACAGTATTGATGATTATTATATAGTATTAGTATTGGTGTAATCTACTGTAATAATCGTTTACAGAAAAGCTGTCGTGTTTGACGCATTAAATAACTGCAGATTTCACTTTTAAATCGCAAGAACGATCATCTACCTATCGATGCATTTGCCGATTTCCTGAAGTCATACCACAAGTTTCCTAATCAGAACCTCTCTGGGTTCTTGTCCCACCAGGGTGATCCATCAGCCCCCCAGAACCCTCCTCCCCGGGGTCCGATGTGCTGTCTCCAGGTGTTGTGAAATACTTGTGTGAGTGTGCGGTATGTGATGATCCCCCGCCAAACCCCCGCTCCTTCCTTCCCCGCCGGCCACATGGGGGCCCTTGTCTTCGGGACCTCGGCCGTGCGGGTGAGAGCGAGCCGACACAAGCGGCTTTGTGTTCGCCGGTGCATTTCACAACAGAGCTGTAAAACTACAGTGAGTCAACCCCAGTCCTGGAGGATTAGGCCGAGGAAAAAAAAAATCCAAAAGAAAGAAACAACAGAGCAAAAGTTCAGCCCAGGATAGGAAAGAAACAACCAGAACGAGCTGTGACTTCTTTGTGCAACAGCTATGTGTATTTTCCATTGAATACTACTTTATACTAGTATTTATTTGACAGCTGCAGCGAGTTCAGATTAGGATTTTACAACACACACACACACACACACACACACGATAAATATTCAAGATTCAACGAGCAGTTCCAAACATTTTTGTCCTGAAATCCCTTCTCGGAGATTTTAAGGTTGTTTGCAGGTCCAGTGAAGAGATTACATCACTGAACGTCTCAGATGGTTTTTATTTAACACTACACGGCTCAACTTCAACCTGTTTTTACCATTTCAGTAAAAAAAAACACTAGAAATAAATGTTCTAATAGACGAGAGTTTCCTCAAATTTTGCGCTTCAGATTCACATTCAGGTGCATGAAATCACCATCAAAAATATTTGCATTTATTAAAAAACACTGAAATCATAAAATCTGTTACGCTATCCTGCTTTAAGTGAATGAACGTTATTCCTTAGAATAAGGAAATAATAAAAGTGTAGTGTAAATCCTCCTCCCTGAAAACTTCATGTGTCATTTCATCAGATGAATTGTCAAAAAAAACTTATAAAAAATGTATAATAACACGATATTTATTAGGCAAAAGGTGAAAATCTCTAACCCTAACCCTAACGCTTTCACTTTAGACACATCAAGTGCATTTCGCAGAAAACATCCCTGCACTTTGACATGAACAGGACTTTAAATGGACGACTTTTGGTGGATTTGCTGCACTTTCACTAAAGAAACTAACGAAATCTGCGTTTTCTCCAACAGAATGAAGCCTCAACTGGAACAGTTCACCGCGACGGATGTGTGATGACTAACATTCTTGGCACCGGGCGCTGCCAACGGTGTTTCCAATATCGTAGCTGAACAGCTATAATTTCCTATAGGGATTCGTTTTTGGGAGGGGGGGGTCGGAAAGGAGGGGGGTGCTCGGCCAAAGTCAATACAGACGTACCCCGCTCAGACCACTGTGGTCCTTGTTCGAGGTGGGGATGAGATGTCGATTATTGACGCCCTGAAATTAGTTTTGAATGAGCTCTTCAATAAATCCTCAATACAGTACAATGCAAGCACAATTCAATGCTGGTGGATCAATACTGAAGGGGAGGGGGGAGTGTGTGTGTGTGTGGGGGGTGTCCGCTGACAGACAGGAAGCGGCAGGAAAAGCTTCCTCGCCTTCGTGTGATAATTGGATTTGTTCTCGCAGGCCTCTCGCCTCACGTAGGGTGATTTTCAGGCCCAGCGAGCAGCGGGCCGTAAGTCTTCCCGAGGGGGGGGGGGGGGTGTTTGACCGCTCGGTCGGGATCGACCCGCGATGATGATGATGAAGAAGCGGCGCCCGAGAGGAGAGGCGGTGGTCCGCGCGTGACCCCGGCGGGTGAAAGGTGACGGGGGCCGAGCAGCGGTGGAGGTTGGTGAGGTAAAAGTAGAGCACAGCTGATTTATGGGGCTGCAGATTGTTTCAGAGCCACTGCAGCTTCGGTGTCGTCCACAGCGACTCACGGCCAACGCTCATTCTACAAGCCTGGGACGCCGTCTTACACTTTCCCACTTTTAAACTGAACTTTTATGTTATTTATTTCATTTACATGATACGTATGGTCTAAAAGGATCAAATTAAAAGCCCCCCCTGGCTCACAAATGTTGTAATCAGGATTTGGTGTGACTTTTTGATAGGAGATGTCAAAAGGTTTGACCAAAAAGAATGATACATTTTTAATATTTATTCTCTAGAATATAAAACTAGTTATTTTAGATTTTAAATTTACATTTAAATTTTAAGAGCGGTACACTATCTGCATCTAAGTTTTTAGGATTATACCACATGATATTTCTGGCATTGTCCCTGTTGGCTTGTCTCAGTGTCTCAATCTTTGTCCTCCCCCCAAAAAATTTTAATTTTTGTGTTGTTTTTCTACCATTTCAAAGTTAAAATGTGTGTATATACATGGTTTTTCAGCCTTAATTTGTTTAATATCTTCTTATTCATGATTTTTGTCTCAATAATTAGGTAGAGATTTTTTTCCCCAAATTTTCTAATCTAATGTTTTTAATGACTATTCACATTGCATCAGATCCTTTTTTCTGAACAATCAATAGATATAAATACTAAAAAATAAAACTTTGATATAGCAGCGCTGGTAAAATATATAAATAAATAAAGAGGTTATTCAACAGCCAGTCATTTGGGACATTACTGCACCCTGTCCTTGTTGCTGGTGAATCGCTGGCGTCTTTTCTGAAGAAAAATCTATGTAAAATTCAACAAGGATCAAAGAAAGTCACAGACGCATGAAACTTTCCGAATTTGGCCCAAAGTGCAGTGGTATGGGAGTGCTGTTTCTGACTCAGTCATGGAGACGTGTAAGATTTCCTGTTAGTGTGTGAAAAGCTCAAATTTAGAAAAAACTAAATCCTCAGTCATGAGTTTTAACAGAGCAGAAATCACAATGCACCGTGAACACTCCTGTGTTCATATTATATTAATTAATGTGATGAACATGAGCTGAAAAGACTTAATCGGTTTTTCCTCAAAATGTGCTTAAATTGGAAATAAGAAAACTGGAAGACTATAAAACAAGCACAATCCAATGGTCCATTGACAAAATGTAGTTGATGATGAACTGAAAAATAATACTTAATAATACTCACACCACGCAATCAATGAACTAATGAAAAGAATTAATCAATAACTCAATCACTACACAGGATAAGCAGTGCACACTTACCAGTGCAATCACTGTTATCACACTGTGAAAAAGAGCCAAGGCAGCGATCCCCCGAGCAGAAGACAACATGACTCGAGCTGCACGACTCGTCCACAGCTTCCCACACTGATCCTCAGATCGTCTCCATCTCCTCAGGTTGTGAAGAAGCGACTCGTGTCACAAAGTTGGAGCCTGATCCTCTCTCCCGTGTCCCATCAGCTGTTTCCTGCAGGTTGGTTTTTGTCTGCGTTAAATCGTCTTTACGCTTCCCTTGACATCCGGGGAAAAAAACGTCTCGGTCTGTGGACATTCCTGGTCAGGTGTGAGTGAGAATGTGGGAGAACCTGCTGGTTCCTGTTGGGAAGAGAGCGAGGAGCAGCACTTGTGGAGGAAACCTCCTCCTTTCTCTGCCGAGGCCGTGGCTTCCAACTCACTTAACTCTTTGTGCTCCTCCTCTTCATCCTCGCTCCATGTTTGTCTTCCCCTCTCTGTCCATCTGCTTTTGCTTGTTTGCATTTAAAAAAAATGGTTTTAGTTTATAACATCCTTTTGATTGTCCTCCCTAATTTATTATTATAAATAACTCATAACATCTGCTAATATTTTAATAAATAACACACATACACATGCTGTTGTCCAGGATTTTAGTTCATACCGAATGTTTCTGATTTATGAATCCATGAACCAGGACGCTGGATTAGGCCTATTAATGCAACTCATCCTCATAAATAGAAGCAATATGATTTGAGAAACACTGGTCCCATGGCAGAGGACCAGCATTTCTCCTCCCGTTTCCCACGCTGGAAAAACTTTAGAGGATACTGATACAGACCAGACTCACGCTGGCTGCTGTTTAACGGTGATCAAATCAAACTGATAATCTGTACTTGAGCAACACAGTAACACACACACACACACACAAAACTAGCAGACACACACAAATTATGGGAAAGGAGTGCAATATTTGTGGCTGATGTTTCTGCTATTTTTGAGACGAGTTGTTGAATCTGCGTTGTGTGCTGATGGCTGAACGTTCCCAATAATAACCACAAACACCCAGGGGTTCTCAAGGAGATTTTAGGTTCTCATGGTTCAGGATTATTCACATATCTCCTCAGAATTGAGTTGTTAATGTATAAGAAGTACTTAGGATTGAATAGATTTAAGACTGACATGAACGAATAAATAAATCAAAAATATATCTTGATTGCCTTTAGGGTGCAATGAATTTTCTGCATTTTCTCACAATAGCAAAAAAAGATTAATAAAAACTGGCAAACATTAAATGTACCTGCATAGGACTATTTAATAAACTTAACAGTCTGTGAGTCATTGATATTAAGCATTTAGAAAGGAAATCCTTATTTCCTTGCTGTGCTAATTCATTTTATAAATTCAATAATAGCGCACAGACTGTGTATAATAAGGCTGTAAATAGCTTCAGTATCACCTTGAGCATTATCTTTGTAGATTTATTATAAAATAACTATAATTATATAGTCATGTTTTCGTTTAATTTTTAATTCATAATATGTTCATTCAGGGGGCGACACGGTGGAGCAGTGGGTAGCACTGTTGCCTCACAGCAAGAAGGTCGCAGGTTCAAGACCGCCTTGGGGCCTGGGTCTGGGACCTTTCTGTGTGGAGTTTGCATGTTCTCCCCGTGTCTGCGTGGGTTTTCACCGGGTACTCCGGTTTCCTCCCACAATACAAAAAACATGCTCAGGTTAATTGGTAAACTCTAAATTGCCCATAGGTGTGAGTGTGAGAGTGAATGGTGTGTGAATGGTGTGTGTGCCCCACGATTGGCTGGCGACCATCTGGGGTGTATCCCTGCCTCTCGCCAGTCTGAGGACTGCAGTGAGGCCCTGAGAGACTGCTTTGAATGTACAGACTGGCAAGAACTCTGCAGGCCACATGGTGAGGACATCGACAGCCTCACCCACTGCATCACAGACTACATCAACTTCTGTGTGGAGAACACTGTGCCGACCAAGAAGGTACGGTGTTTCTCCAACAACAAACCATGGGTGTCCCCAGAGTTGAAGGCCCTGCTGAATGAAAAGAAGAGGGCCTTCTGGTCGGGGGACAAAGTGGAACTGAGGAGAGTGCAGAAGGAACTGAAATATAAAATCAGGAGTGGCAAGGACAGTTTCAGGAGGAAGATGGAGGAGCAGCTCCAATCAAAAAATGTCCGAGAGGTCTGGAGAAACATGAACATGATCTCTGGTCACCTCAAGGACAATGGAGGAGTAGCAGTGTCCACCGACCGGGGGTGGGCCAATGAATTGAATCTGTTTTTTAACAGATTCGATTCTGGACCAACAACCTCCCCCACACCCCAGCTTCCATCAACCCCCCTCCATGTGCTGTCCCCCCCCTCTCCCCCCTCTTCTGGGGCTGTGCTGTTCCCAGGTTCACTCTCCTCGTTCCATCCCACCACACCCCCTTTACACCTACCCACATCAAAGCCAGCCCCTCCCCCCACCCCATTACACCTACCAACAACAAAGCCAGCCCTTCCCCCCACCCCGGACCAGCCACAGATCTGCCTCACAGCTGATCAGGTGAGAAGTCAGCTAAAGAAGACAAAGGTCAGGAAGGCAGCAGGTCCAGACGGAATCAGCTCCAGATTGCTCAGGGACTGTGCAGACCAGCTTTGTCAGGTGGTCCTGCACATCTTTAACCTGAGTCTGAACCTGGAAAGGGTTCCTGAACTGTGGAAGACTTCCTGCGTAGTTCCAGTGCCTAAGATTGCACGGCCCAGGGAGCCCAACCACTACAGACCTGTAGCCCTGACTTCTCACCTGATGAAGGCCTTGGAGAGGCTTATTCTGCACCACCTTCGCCCACTGGTGAGCTCAGCACTGGACCCTCTGCAGTTCGCCTACCGGCCCGGCATCAGTGTGGATGACGCTGTCATCTATCTGCTGCACCGATCTCTCTCCCACCTGGAACAAGCGGCGAGCACGGTGAGGATCATGTTTTTTGACTTCTCCAGTGCTTTTAACACCATCCAGCCTGCACTGCTGAAAGGGAAGCTGGAGGGAGCCGGAGTGGATGAGCAGCTGACGGCCTGGACCATCGACTACCTCACCAACAGACCACAGTATGTCAGGCTTCATGACTGTGTGTCTGAGGTGGTAGTCAGCAGCACGGGGGCGCCACAGGGTACAGTGCTCTCACCCTTTCTGTTTAGTCTGTACACCTCAGACTTCACCTACAACTCGGACAACTGCCACCTACAGAAGTTCTCAGATGATACGGCCATCATCGGGTGTGTATCAGATGGGAACGACCAGGAGTACAGGGGGGTCATCAACGACTTTGTCAGCTGGTGTGAGATCAACGCTCTCCAAATCAACGCCAGCAAGACAAAGGAGATGGTTGTGGACTTCAGGAGGAAGTCCCTCCCCACCACACCGGTGAGCATCCAGGGAAAAGACATTGAGACAGTGGTCTCTTACAAATACCTGGGTGTTCACCTGAACAATAAACTGGACTGGACCACTAACACTGATGTCCTGTACAAGAAGGGCCAGAGTCGACTTCACCTGCTGAGGAGACTAAGGTCCTTTGGTGTGTGCAGGACCCTGTTAAAGACCTTCTACGACTCCGTCGTAGCATCTGCCCTGTTCTACGCAGTAGTCTGCTGGAGAGGCGGATGCTCAGACGGGGACAGAAGGAAAATTGACAAACTGGTACGGAAGTCTAGCTCTGTACTGGGATGTCCTCTGGAGTCGGTGGTGGTGGTGGGAGAGAGGAGGATGTTGGCAAAGCTGACATCCATCATGGACAACCCCCATCACCCTCTGCATGGGGTAGTGGGTGCGCTTAGCAGCTCCTTCAGCCAGAGACTCAAACACCCTCGCTGCAAGAAGGAGCGCTTTCGCAGATCATTCATCCCGACAGCAATAAGACTCTATAACATAACATAAACCTCACTGTAGCCACTGTCACTTTTACACTGGTCACTTTTTTCCTCTTCACACTCACCCTGCACCTTAAGTGTGCATTGGCTATGTATGTGTACATGTGGGTATGTGCGTGGATATGTATGTCCATATATATATATGCAAATATGTGTGTATGTGTATGTATGTAGGTATGTACGTCCATGTATGTATGTATATATGCCTTGCTTATGCATACTTTTTGTTCTTACTATTTATTAGCATTTCTTTCTCCATTCTGTCGATAATGCATACTGTGTATGCGGATCAACAAATTCTGCGAATTTGTACATTGTGTTGTGTGTTTTTTTATTTTTCTAAAGTCTTTTTTTATCTTCTTCAACTTTATTTTTCTTTTCTTTATCTGTAACGCTGCAGTAACACACAAATTTCCCCGTTGTGGGATCAATAAAGTTTATCTATTCTATTCTATCTATTCTATTCTAACGCGCTGGGATAGGCTCCAGCAGACCCCTGCGACCCCGAAAGGGAATAAGCGGGATAGACAATGGATGGATGGATGGATGGATGTTCATTCAGCTCATCATATGCATAAAATCACTACTTAAACAAATAAAAAAAAATTATGGGAAAATGGCAAAAATGTCATGTGGTGTAACCCTAAAAACTTGGTGCCAAATAGTTAAATTCTCTTAAGAAAGAATAAAAATGAATAAATAAATAAAAACACATGCTATGAACTAGTTGTATATTATAGGTGGATTAAATATTTAAATTTATCATGTTAAACCATGTCGAAAAATTGCACAAAATAGTGATTTTTGTAAAAACAAATGATACAAATGGACATTTAAATTCCAGGAAAACAAATGCTCAATTAAAAACTGTATTCTAAAAGGTTATGACGTTCTTAGCATGATTTGTAACTGAACCTTATACAAACAAATGAACAAATAATTTCAATCTAAATAATATATTAAGTCGGGGCTACAGGAAATAATAATGTTTTCATGTCTCCCTGATGTATATGTTGAATTCAAACAGAAACATTAATATTTGGAGACTCGGACAACTTTATTTCCCGTTTGCAATTATAAGATTTACAAAATAAGGGGCGTTTCGCGTGCTTTTATTCTGAAAAGACCTGTTCTGACGTCACCGCCACCCGGAAGAGCCGAGTTCGACAACAACCGCAAGGACAGCGGTACACGCGTGATCCACCCGTGAATTCATCGCCATTAAACTCTAGTTTGCGGTAACTCGACATTAAGACGTTAATGCAATCACGCATGTCATCGAGCACCGTGCGGGGCTGCGCGTGAGCGGGGGGGGGAGTTGACTTCGCTTGGAAGACATGGCGGCGGGGGCTCCGGCTCTAGAGGCTCTGCGGGCTCTGCGGGCTCTGCGGACCCTGCGGATCCTGCGACCCTCCGCACTGACCCCGGTCTGCAGGACGGGGAGCGGAACCATCACTCCGGTCCGGGCGCTGCGGCTCGGCACCGCCTCGTGCGCGGGTCACAACAAGTGGTCAAAGGTCAAGAACATCAAGGGACCAAAAGACAATGAACGGGGGAAGATCTTCGCCAAATTAGTGTTTCAGATAAGGGCCGCGGTGAAAGGTGAGAGGAGAACAACTGCTTGGACTTTTCCAAGGATCATACATCATTTATTCACGGAAGCAAGAGTGACATGAACAAGTATGGTAATAAAACACAGCTGTTAGCATAATGCTAATTCAAGTTATATTCAGGAGTGCGTCAAAATGAGTCATAGCACCAGCATTAGCGTCCCCCCGCAGATAATTAGCCAGTTATCAAAGCAGTATTAAAGTTATTTTTACAAGAGCACTGTTTTAAACACAGTAAATATTCAGATTAAGTTCTGTTAGGGGATTAGCGCTGGGATTTCCCGAGAGTCCCTGAACGCGTCTCAGAATAAGAGGCTGCAGCAAGTGTTTCTAATGAGATTCTCCTCTAAAAGAAAAGACTTCACTTTTCTAACATTTTTCTCCCTGCTTTGGCGTTTGCAGAGCCGACAGGAGCCAATGTTAGAAGAATAAATCAGCAACTAAACCAGCCAACATCTTAACTTGTGTTTTCTTTTTTGGAAAGATATTACACTACTATGCATTTGGGTTTTGTTGTAGAAGTGGTGCCTTGACTATAAAGCACTGCAGGAAACACTGATTCTGACATGAATGAATCATTTATTATCACTGGTACCACCTCTGTTTCATTTTTTTATTTGTATTGCCTAAAATCACAGTTTGGCCTTAATGGGCTTTACAGTTTGTACAACAGGAGCATAACACTCCATGTTTTTAGACCCTCACATTTTCCAAAAAACTTTAATAGGGGAAAAAGAGGAGGAGGCCTCTTCAAGGAACTACAGGAAAAGAGTCAGCGATATATATTTATTGATGGTGATGAGTTCCAGACCCTTTATCATATTAACCCATTTATCGCCAACTATTTCAATAATCAAATAATCACTTTGAGTAATTTTTTAAGAAGAAAAAGTTAAAATTTTCCAGCTTCTCAAATCTGATTATTTTTCTGGTTTCATTAGTCTTCTATAATAGTAAACTGATGATGTTTGGGTTGTGAACTGTTAGTTTAGGTTGAATCTTTATCTTAAGGAAACAATGATTGACATTTTACACAATAATATGAATCAAACTACTAATAATCAACCGATTAATCGACCATCTGAATAGTGATAATAAACGGTTCCACAGAAGAGGAGCCTGGTAGTTGAAGGTTCTGCCTCCCATTTCAATTTTAGTAATTCTTGGAACCTCTTGTATGTTGTAGGACCTTCGTAGGTGTGGAGGATAGATTGCACACTATTTCATGTCAATGTGGCTGCCATAATAACAAAAAATGTATTGGTTGGCTAAACTTGAAATTTCCTCCCATTACAGAAGGTGGACCCAATGCAGACTTTAACTTGACCTTAGCCCAACTCGTGGAGAAGTGCAAGAAGAAGAACATGCCGAAATCAACCATCGATCAAGCCATCAGTTCTGCAGTAAGTTGGCAGCAAACTCTGCTTCGGTAGCATGTTATGTGCAACAGTCATGACACTCATGGCGATGCACTCACCATGAGCATTTTGTTCACCCTGCAGCAAAATACTAACAACGTTAGTACGTACTGCAGCCTCAATGATGACCATAAAGTAGAACTAAAAGAGCAGTGGGAGAACATTCATATCTGACAGCACTTGCTGATTTTTTTTTCAGTGCCAACACAAACTTAATACTACCTTTTTCACGTTATTTAAACCCTGCAGCTTACACGATAACGATGGCACTATTTTACAGACTTTTACAGCTAGTGGCCACCAGGGGGCGATCTAGCGGGAGGACAGCTGATTATTTTATAAAAACAGCGGTGTTACTGCATGTTAACTGATGTATTAAAGGCACTTTTTTCGGACAAATGCATTTACCATTTTTACGGAGCAGAAGATGGGTGCAGCTTGGTCACAAGAGTGCTGTAGAGACCATAGGGCGGGATTGTTTAAAATTTGATTGACTCATGGTAATGTGCCTGTTCTCTCTCCCGTTTGGCGGTAAGAGCCAATAAATACGTTGATGGCAGGACACACAGAGGAGTTCTGCTGCCTCAACAAGCGCCGTAACTTTTGTTTTGTGACCGATCACTTCTCTGTTTATTATTATTTATGCTTGGCCAGTGAGTTTATTAATAAAAAAAAAAAAAAAGGAAGTTCCCCCAAAAGGCCGGAAACTCTGTCCTGACAATTTCCCTCTGTAACGGTCTAAGAGACAAGTTTTTCCAGATAATTATTCATAGTGTTTGATACTTTTCAGTAATAATTTAATGGTGTTTGAGTTATTATAGTCATTTTGCTGGGTATGTTTAGTTTTAAACTGAACTAAAATACATTGCATCAAAAGTGTTTTTTGGTTGGATGGCATTGAATGTAACGTATTCTGCAAGAGCCACACACGGTAGTTTATCTTTTTGTTGGGTCACATTTGTGCACTTTATGTGTTTAAAGTGCCTTTTATTATTTATTTATGTGCCTTTTGATGTTTGCTGTTGTTGTAACTAATTTTTATTATTATTAAGTATTGATGGTGTTTAAGAGACTGCAACAATAAAATCATAAAAATACATCCGTATGACGTGTGAAATAGTGCAGCGATATGTGGTAGCATGAAGCCTTACATATGGTGATTAAAACTTAAAAAATTCATTGTGTTCATCTTTCTGTATACTATAAATATCTCGTTGCAATGTGGACATTATATTCCAATGCAGCCGGTATATGTACACATTTGTTTTTCCTTCTAAATTTGGTTGGTGCAGCTTAAAATTTAGGAGCGCTCATTAGTCCTGAAATTACGGTAGCGTTTTGTAAATCAGAGCAGAGGTGTTGGATTGGATTGCATTAGAGACTGCACAGTTGTTTGTAATATAGTGCTTGGTGAGAAATGTACGTATACATCTTCGCAGGACAAGGTTAAACAGGTCGAGCTGATGGTCGAAGTGCGGGGACCCGGCGGATGCTCGATTCTCCTCGAGCTCCTGTCCGACAACCCCGTCCTCAGCCGCAATGAGATCAACAGGCTGCTCAACAAAAATGGGTCAGTACTGGCTTCCTAAAATCTTCTTACACTCCTATGATTGTGCAGCTGAAAATACTGTGATCTTCGCAAGGTGCATAGGTTTAGTTTGGCTTTCTCGATGAAATTCTGCTTTAAATTCATATTGTTTCAACGTGAAATCTCATGCCGGTGTCATTCTGTGCTCCTCCACAGCGGGATGAGGCACGAAGGTGCTGGAAGCTTCAACAAGAGGGGCATAGTGGAGGTGCCGGGACAGAACATCACCATGGATCGCGCCCTGGAGCTCGCCATCGAGGCAGGGGCCGAGGACGTGCAGCTGACAGAGGATGAGGAGCAGCAGCCCGTCCTGCAGGTCAGGCAGCGTGTGCTCGAGCCACGTTCTTGATCTAGAATTCTGTCCTGTGACTTACTGTCCTCAGATAAAGAGAGAGACTCTGTTGATGCGTTTTCAAATACCGTTGCCTTATTAAAATAATGTCACGAGTCAAAAGTGAGTTTTTGTCCTAAATCTTCTCGCAATGATGCTGCCACATTTTCCATAAAAATATCACCTGAATCTTGAGTTGAAATGATCAGACTATTTATGGAATGGACATTTTACTGAGGCCTAAGTCAAAGGTTTTTGCCCAATTTAAGATAGAACACCATTTTTTTGTTTTTATGGTGGCTGCTTCAAGTGTCAAAAGTCTATGGAGCAAAAGAAGCTCTAAACATAAGAGCATCATTTACTACTGGTGATAAAGTGATATGAGTGATATGATACTTTATTTTTATGTAAAGTGTTGTGCATGTCGAATAAAAAAAAATCTGTTGAAGTAATTCATTCATTTATTCGTAATTGTGGCAAACTAATTTTATTCCAATTAACATTTTAAATCCAATAGCTTTGGCTTTCCAGCCATTTAAACAAAAACATAAATGCAAAGAAATTGTGATATGCGCTTTTCCCTGTTATCTGGAAATAATTCCCACCAATTTAACCCCTTTTCTTTCTCTCTCTCCAGTTCATCTGTGACGTGTCAGACACAAAGAGTGTGCAGACGTCACTGGAGGAGCTGGGAATGCAGATCATATCCTCCAGCTTGAGCTTCTTCCCCTGCAGAACGTTGCCTCTAACCCCCGACCAGCAGAACGCTGCTTCAGTGCTGATCAACGTCCTCAATGACTTTCCAGAAGTCATGAGAGTCTGGGACAATATCGAAGTCCAGAGCTGAGAATGTCTCTTGACAACTTTGTGTCTGAAGATCTCACATGTGGAATATTAAATAAAAGAAAGCCTGTCAGTGCTTGTTATGACAACATAACTAATATCAGCAATTTTAATGCTGTTTCTAAGGGCAGAAAAAACACATTTATGTTCCTTGCTGAAATAAAAAGTTCTACTTTACCTCAAGTGTCTTCAGGCTGCCATCAGTCATTTTCAGAATATTCCTGAAAAGTTGTTGATTTCAAAATGTCTTGTAAAAATCCATTGCTGATCACTTATTTTTATTGTTTTATTATTGCATGTGAGAGGAAAAACCGAATAGTTTTGTTTATTTTAAATTGCAGCTCATCTGAAATCGAGCCTTTCGACAACACAAATACCAATACAATTTTACTATTATAAAGTCAGGCAATTTACTATTGAACTTCAATAAAGTTGTGCGTTTCTGTAGTGAAACAACAGAGGTTGATATATTGTTTGCATTTATGATACTTTAAAATTATATGTCTAGTGATTATACATTTAAGTAGAGATTAATATAAGCTGGAGGTTACATTAGAAGGACGATGTCATCAGAGGTCATTACGCCTTCATATTACAGTAGTCGATAAGTTCCTACATTAACATACATGCAACATATTGAGCGGCTACTATACGTTCAGCCAGTGGATCTAGTTTATGTTACAGTCATACGTCTGAACCAACACCAAACTCAACCATATGTACAAGAACGTTGGAGCGTGTCAACAGGAAACAGGAAAGTCTGGTGTAATGGCTCTGAGCCCATTTGCTCTGTTTATCAATGCTCGCCATCGATTTTCCTGTCAGTGCCTCTCCGCTATGGCAAAGCATTGATTTGTTTCCAGTGTTGAACCAATGTTGCGCGGCATCATATGAGCTGCAGGCCAATCGTCTGCCCTATGCCAGTGGAGGGTTCAACGTCAAAGTCTGCATTCACACACTCGAAAACTTCCAAGTACATTTGTTTTGCTCAAATATGAACCATGAAAGAGAGGGGCGAATATTTTCGAGCTCGCTTGTGCAAAAAGTGTTCTGAAGGATGGATGTTTGAGTCAATGCCAAAGAAGATCTGACATTCTGATCTCAGCTCAGGTATGTTTTATTTTCTTACTTTTCAATAGTAGAGTAAACTTATTACCACCAATACAAATTCTATTCTATAGGTTAGCGGAGGCTTTCCAGTGAGTCAGTATGTACAATAGCAGCACCCTGATTGTTTGACCTGAATAAAACCCTGATTAGCTTCATTGGAAATACCTGTGTGTACCTAATATTTCACATCAATATGGCTGCCAAGAAAAAGGTCATTTGTGAGTTAGCGAGCACCTATTTCTAGCGCTACCTTCTCTATACCAGTATTCCAGTATTGAGATAGTATTTCAGAGATTTTTCAGAGGAACACAGCTAGCTGAGCATTCAGAGTCGAGAGGAATTTATGCACCATTTTGGTTTTATCTGAAGTTTTGATAACCCTACTATAACATATTTGCAATTTGAAGTACAAATACTCATGAAATCACACGCCTCTATTCTGACTGGCCTGACTTTCACTTTGGAACACTGAGAAAAGTGGGTGTACCAGTGGGAACATCTGCAGGCAGAGGGAACTACAGTATGACATCACAAAGTCTGGTCAAGTTTCCAAATCTGGGCTGTGTGAATGCGAGAGTTCTGGCACCTCCTTAATGGATAAATAAATGCCAGAGATCATATATCTTTGCCTATATAATGATTTATTTATTATAAGACAAATGTGACATGTTGTATTAATGTTAGCTATACTTGTGTACAAGGAATGTACAAGTCCAGCATTATGTATTATTGTGTAATAATAATAACAATAATTTTGCTAAGAGTTCTACTAAGAGGTGCATTTGCAGTTATAATGGCAGCAAATCAGAGTCCTTCCCATAAAGCCAAAACAAAAGAGTAAAAAAAATAGTGCTTATGATCTCTTAGGCCTGGAGGTAAATATAAATGGGTTTCTTTATTCCCCTGTAGGTCAGCAGAGCTCCATGTCTGACGCAGACCTTATGAAGGGTGCGGGACCGGCCGGCAGGGGCCCCGAATGCCGATCGCCCCCGAGTCCTAGGATGGAGCTGCTAAGCCCCTCCAAGGTGAAGGAACGCTCTCAGAGCGTCAGAGAAAAGGTCACGCAGGTACGGGGCCCGAGAACATCTGGCCTCAGTCTCTGGTTGTGTGTGTGTGTGTTTGTATGGGGGGGTATAGATTGTCTTGAGGAGCCAGAACCGGTTTGGCGAGTCTGGGCTAGTTGGTCGCCACCATAATGCAAATGTGACAGTGACAGTAATGCCTCATGATGATGTTCACTGCTGGCCAGGTTCAGACCATCAATAGTGATCATGTGTTGCTTTCTAAGAAAATAAAGAGGCCCATTTGTATTAGCTATTGGAAAAATCACTATATAGTTTGATGGCTGCATATTTTTTCCTTCTGGGGGCGAATGGCGAAGTTACATTGAGCCATAGTTCAATTCGGACCAACTGTTGTCATAGTTGCAGCCCTGGGGCTCAGTGTTCTGCATCACCGCCTCTGAAACTAATGTAAGGTTGTTTGTAGCGTGTTCCTCCCTGTCTATCTGAATATGTATCCATTATCTATCAGATAGATGGATCCGTCTGTAAGGTCAGCAAGAATCATGAGGACAATAATTAATCGGAAACTGGGCTAAAGAGAACAAGGGTTGCGGCAGCATATGAAGTGAGCTGTGTATCTGTGACGCCCAGTCCATTATTATGGCCCTCACACCCATCAGCACTCTGCACTCAGTCAGCTCTTGCGTAGTTGATAAAAGCAGATTATTGCTTTAGCTTTATACTCAAGGTTTTTTTTACTAACTATCCGGAAATAATAGCAACTGGATGTATTTTTTATTTCTGGCAATTGCTGAGAGTCACCGATGACAGGATGGTTAAGGATTTGTTAGTGCGACGAGATTGCAAAACCAGAGCACGCAGCCTTCACAAAGAACGTGGTCACAGCAAAAGGTCTTCTAGAAAGGTCTGTTAGTTAGTATGCATAGTATGGTAAAGTTGGTATCAAAAGTTGGGTTTTCAATATGGAAAGTATAGACTTGAAAGAACATGTAGACTAAATGTTCATATGCAAGTATCATTGCCTACTAATGTATCTTTTATGTTTAGGTACTTTCTTTGGAGTCTGATGTGCTTCCAGAATACAAGCTCCAGGTACCAGAGACAACCTGGTGGATCATGCTTCACTACAGCCCCTTCAAGGCATTTTGGGACTGGATTATTCTCCTCCTGGTCCTCTACACAGCCGTTTTCACTCCTTACTCTGCTGCTTTCCTCTTGGATGAACATGTGGGCATACGTCAGAGGAGATGTGGCTATACATGTAACCCTCTGAATGTGGCGGACCTTATGGTGGACGTACTGTTTATTGTGGACATAATCATCAACCTTCGCACCACCTACGTGGACCAAAACGACGAGGTGGTCACACAGCCAAGCCGGATTGCCAAGCACTATATCAAAGGATGGTTCCCAATAGATCTTTTCGCAGCAATCCCTTTTGACCTAGTCATTTTCAGATCCGGCTCTGACGAGGTAAGAACTCTGTCTTTCTGAAAAAGATATTGCATGACAAAGACATCAGATCGGGATAGGCAACTCTGGTCCGAGAGAGCTGCTGTGGATACAGGCTTTAATATAGGTCTTTGGGAACGGCTCGAATGGTTGATTAGTATATTCAGGTGCTTAACTGCTTGGTTGAAACAAAAGTCTGGATCACAATGATTCTCTGAGACTAGGCCTGCCTACCCCTGTGTTGCACTGAGAGTACTGAAAATGTTGATCTGCCCAACAACTTTTATCATTAAAGAACTACAAGCCTTACATTGTAGTAACGCCTACGTATGAATTCTAAAAATCATTTCAGAGGGGTTTCTGTTATGTCTAAAAGCTACTTCAGTTCTAACTTACTCTACTTAATCTTAGTATCTCTGCCTATAATACACTTTTTTTTTTTGGACATTAAAGATGGCAACCCTGACAAGCTTGCTGAAAACAGCTCGTCTGCTACGATTGGTCCGTGTGGCAAGAAAGCTGGACAGGTATTCTGAATACGGGGCTGCCGTCCTCTTCTTGCTTATGTGTACCTTTGTGCTCATCGCCCATTGGTTAGCCTGCATTTGGTATGCTATTGGGTTTGTGGAGAGACCATACACAGAGACTGGCTGGCTGGATAACTTGGCTGAACAACTAGGGAAGACATACAATGACAGCGACTCCTCCTCCGGTCCGTCAGTTAAAGACAAGTATGTCACTGCTCTATACTTCACCTTGAGCAGTTTGACAAGTGTGGGCTTCGGAAATGTCTCTCCAAACACCAACTCTGAGAAGATCTTCTCCATTTGTGTCATGGTCATCGGCTGTGAGTTGAAAACATTGTTTTCATATCCTAAGCATTTTCATTACATACAACCGAAATTACATCATGACCAGGGCAATGCTATATTATCAGTGTCCTCTGTGATTTTTGTGTCTCAGCTCTCATGTATGCCAGCATATTTGGAAATGTGTCTGCCATCATACAGCGACTGTATTCTGGTACAACACGCTACCACACCCAGATGCTGCGAGTCAAAGAGTTCATCCGATTCCACCAAATCCCAGGTGGCCTGCGCCAAAGGCTGGAGGAGTACTTCCAACATGCCTGGTCCTACACAAATGGCATTGACATGAATGCTGTAAGTCCAAAAGAAACATTAATTGCCCCTGAAACAAAAGCCAGGTTTGTTCAGTATGCCTGTTTTGCATCTAATCACTGACATGTTGATGACTGTTTTCCCATATTCAGGTGTTGAAGGGATTCCCAGAGACTTTCCAGGCAGACATCTGTTTGCACTTGAACCGATCACTGCTACAAAACTGTAAGGCTTTTCGTGGAGGTAGTCAAGCCTGTCTACGTGCCTTGGCCATGAGGTTTAAGTCAGTCCATGCCCCTCCAGGAGATAGTCTGATCCACTATGGAGACATCCTTGACTCTCTATTCTTCATCTCTCGGGGTTCCATCCAGGTTATCAGGGATGATGTGGTGGTTGCCATATTAGGTGAGGTGTCTAAGCATAGACACTTTAATGTGGCCCCCAAAACACCACATAAATACTTTAAAAAGCATTTCTTCCAATAAACAGCTTAATTATCTTTCAGAAAAGAATGACATCTTTGGTGAGCCTATCCACCTGTACGATGAGCCAGGAAAGTCTAATTCAGAGGTGCACACCATCACCTACTGTGACTTGCACCGCATCCTGAGGGATGACCTACTGGAGGTCCTAGATATTTACCCCAGCTTTGCAGACAATTTCTGGAAGAACTTGGAAATAACGTTTGACCTGAGAGATGTATGTGTACAACAAGTGTATGTGATTCTAAACAAATAACTTTGGCCTGACTTCGGTATAAGTTTACCTTTTTTTTTAATCTGTGTTCATCAGGCAGATCAAGCACCAATCATAACAAATGATGACTCTGGTGACGACTGTGGATATCGCCACAAGTCTCGACACAGAATCCAAACCCTAGACTGCCGAATCAGACCTGGTAAGATAGCTTGTCTGAAAGAAACACTGCAAAAAATGTCATGAACCATGACTGATCTAACAGGGCCCTGGTAAAACTAAAGAATGAACTCAATCCCAGTAAAAGGCAGCAGACAAAATATGATACAGTGAGTCCCACTAACAGCAAAAATCAATGGACTGCACTGCTTTTCTCTGAACAGATGGAATGGATCACGAAGACTCATACCCGCTTCAGTCTTTACGGCATCGTCACTCCCCTCCCCAGACCCACTGGGATGACCGCTGTAGCTGTGATTCCCCATGCTCACAGTCAAGTGAAGACCAGTCTCTTGCTCGCAGTGCCAAGGTAGAGCTGTACCCTCCAGAAGATGCCAGACGGGACTACTCCCCCTCGGTAGTGCAGCTGCTACCACCAAATGGCTCCTCAGTGGGGAGGGAAGCAGTTTTGGAAAGGGGCCACCAAGGTGAATAAAACTTGCATTTTAATTTTTGTTTACTTTTAAATAAAAGAATAAAGTCTATATATATTTTAAACTTTTAAAAATCTATTATTTAATATAGCTATAGATGTTGAACTATGGCCTGAGGCTTGGATGTTAGATATACTATATAGAGATTTTGGTTATGTTCAAAACAATCCTTAAGATGTGTTCAGGTCAAAAAAGGAAATTTCTTCACATTTTCTTCAGCTTCTTCTTTGAATATGCCAGGAATGTATCGCTATTGGCCAGACCGACAGTCACAACAGTTCTCCAGTCGCCCCTGGCGATCTGCTTCTGTCCGCAACTCATGCCACCCGCCGCCGTTCACGGAAGAGAGGCCCAGTGACCTAGAGTCTCGACTTGAGGTTTTACATTCGCAACTCAACAGGTGAATTGAAGACAGTACTTAATGAGTATAAAAAAGTTTTCAAATCCCAACATGACCCACCAAGGGAAATGAAGAAATTTTATATGAATGAAATTCACCACTATCACTTTGTTTGCCTTGTTCTGTTTCTTTAAGATAGTTGTAAACCTTCTAACTTTTCTTCCATCTGCCAAATTACATCCTGATGTCTGAGCTCCCAAGACAGTGTATGTATTGGTTGGAAATAGTGATGAAATTGGGGTCAGAGTGCTGAGAACCATAATAATGCGATAGAGCATCAACCTTAGGTAAACAAACAGGTATAAACACCAGCATTGAAGCAGCTGTCTACAAAGATCTTTTGGCAAAGAAGGATCATTTATTAATTATGCTGGGATGAGGAAACTTCCTAAGTGGAATCTGTCAAGCAATATGTTCTTTGTCACGGTCATGGTTGTGGAAGAGTAAGTGCAGCAGAACAACAGATGTTTCCTCTGGCTCCGCCTAAAGGATCCCCAAATGGTTTTAGACCTCCTTGGCGGTGTAATCCTTCCAGCATGTCCTGGATCTGAGCTGTGATCTGTTTCCAGGTGGGCAAGCTCAAATCTTAAGGGATATAACTAGGTGCCCAAACCACTCGACCTAGCTCTGTTCAATGCAGTGGAGCAACTTCATATTGAGTCCATTCTGAATGCTCATTTTACTATGGGGTTTGAGGCCAATCAAACCACTTAAGAAATTTCTATTATATGTGTTTGAATATTGTATAATCGTCACACCTTTTATAATTTAAGTGCAAAAACCTAAAGTGGAAACATTCTTAGGTCTGGTTATAGATTTTTTAGTTAACATCATGTTAGCCATTTATCTTTCATTGCGCTTCTTTTGGCTTACAAACTATCCTATAATTTCACTAAGATTTGTAAACTGGCTACAAACAATGCTCTTTTTTTATTTAGCCATCACTGCAGAGTAAGTGCATATTGTTGGATTGGCACTGGCCATCAACGCTTGCCCAGTGCGACACTGATTGAATGCACATGACACGACAGCAGGGAGTGGAGAAGCAAAGAGTAAGGTCATGATTTGCATAACAAATCAAAGCCTGTGCCCACTCAGCAAGTTTTGAAACAAAGATTCCTAACTTTACTTATATTAATTATTTCTGAGAATAACCTGATCCTCAATGTCTTTTGTTTTCCCAGACTGGAGACTCGCATGACAGCCGACATCAATGTTATCCTGCAGCTTCTCCAGAGGCAGATTGCTCCTGTTCCTCCAGCTTACAGCAGTGTACCATCTAGTACCCTCCCTACAGATTCACCTGGCTTGTATGGAAGTGGGACAGCAGTGCTGCACACTATGTACCCTATTCCTCCCATACAGATGGACAGCCATGCACCCACACAGGTACAGAATAAAATCAAGCACTGGGAAATTAATATCAAACCCTGAAAAAAACAGCCACTCTAGCCAAGTAACTTGTACATATTTGTCAACCTACAGAGTTCTACCCAGACTGACCCTAAAACCACCAAGAAGTCCCAGCGGTCAATGTCTAGTGGTATCCATGTGCCTGTGGCATCAGTCAACACCACGTTCACACCTGACCCCCCTAAAACGGAAACCCCCACGGGGTCCAGCCCACAGCGGTCCCAGCTGTCAGACAAATCCTCCGTCTCGGAGAATCCCGGGCTGTCCAGCAGCCTCCGCTACCCCTCGCTGCCGGGGAACCTGGACCTGGCCTCAGGACTGTCCGAGATCCAGAAACACCTCTCAGATCCCGTCCTGCCGGTCACCTGACGGCTATCATAAAGGAGTTTAACGCCAATCAATTTAGTGACTCTCTGCTGCTTACACTTACACTGCTTACTTTTGGAAAGCACAAAAGTGACAAGTCCAGCAAAGATTCAGCTATCAGGACATATTTTGCAAATAATCTCTTAAAGAAAGAGATTATATGCCGAGATTACTTCATAAAAGAACCTTAACTATTTGTTTAGGTGTATGACAAAAATGCAAGTGTTCTTTACATCTTGTCCTGTTTTATACCTTTCTGTTCCTTCCTGAATAATGACTTCCTTCCGTACGAACCTATACCAGAACTGCTATTCCAGAGTTTTAGGTACTGTTCCAACATTTTGACAAATATGCTTGTTCCCTTTTTTGATGCAACTCTCACATCTTTATAGTAAATTTAATGTTATGGTTAGCCTAGCACAGATACTGGAGACAGGAGGGTAACAGATAACCTAGATCTGTCCAGGGAACAAGGGAAGGGAACAAAATCCACCTACCAGCACATGCCAGCTAAGGTGTTGTCTACCTCAATATAAATATTCTACTAAAACACATTTTGACTTCTTTTATTGACTAAAGCGTTTTACATTACTACATTTTGAAAACTCTGGTTTTCTGTTGGGGGTTTCCACCTTTATTGTAGAAAAACAAGGGACACCTTTCCAATGATACCATGCCTGAGGGCAAAAATGAAGCGTGGAGGGTCTGGGGATCTCCTATGACGTTTTGAGTCTCTGATGTTTAATTCTCTGAATTCTGGTGATTTTGTAAATGCGACTTTGTCATATTTATGCATCAGTTTTAAAGGCTGCTGCTACACTCAACATGAGTGATTAAGATTAAAACACAGTTGCATTAATTATATTAGGATCACAGTATTTTACTAAATTACATTTAGGATAATAAATGTGACCACAAACTCGTATGCACAGTCCCAGCCTAATTATTTCAAATTCTATGTTATTCAAGTTATTCAATTAAGCCAACAGCATGTTTCTCCTGTATAAACAAAACAGGATTTCTAGCCAATTATAAATAAAAATAATCCTTCCACCACAGCCAAGAGAATTAATCTCTAATACAAGTCTTGAACCTAAATAAAAAAATAGTCTTACCTTCTACAGATCATGTGTTTTTCTGGCCCTTGAAAAATTCTCCAGAACCTGGGGAAAGAGGTTTCAGACAAGTTTGTGTCCTTTACATCCTTAATTCCTTTTTAATTCTGAACGTTCTGTTGCTGCTGGTGTAGCATTAGCGTTAGCGTTAGCATGAGCGTTAGCATTAGCGTTAGCATTAGCGTTAGCAATGCTGCAACATGGTCGTTCCTCTTTTTTCAATCATTTTTCAAACACTCAACATGTGAGAAAAGGCCTCAATGACATGAAACCTCAGTTTTGAAAAAAAAAAAAAATAGCAATCACAAGCCAAACCAGCTTAAATATAACATTCACTGAGCAATATAAGTCTTACACACACACAGTAGAGTCCAACTTTTTAATACAGTGACACACAATGCATCTGTGATGGTTTATTTAACTTTAAAAGCTGTAATTATAATTGAACATGGGTCTGCTATAGCCAAAGTATGGTGAGTGTTGTACCTAATTGGTCAAGGTGAAGGTGAGTCGACAGGTAAGCGGGAGGCACAAGAAACAGTAAACAGAAGGTGGAAAAAAATCCAAGAAAAGGCAAATCTAAACTCACAAAATGACTTAAAAGTCAGACAAACGGAGACAATCAGTGGAGATCAGACCAGGTTGAATGGAACAAACAGGTGCCTGATTGCAGAGGAGGATCAGCTGTGTGTGAAGTGAAATGTTGTTGTATGTTCAGCAAACAACCACACATCAAGACCCTGTACTGAAACAGCTGCAGCATTAATATAAAAAAAAAATAGCTTAAATTATTATATATATTGAATTATATGCTCCTACGATTGGTCTTTTTTTAAGTTTACATAATAGAGGCTTGATTTGGTTTTGAGAAGACTTCAATATTTTTTCTTAACCCTCTGAAGTCTCACTTATCTGTAGCAGCGTGAGGCCGATATGCTTTTTTCTGTTTTAGTTCTAGGTGAACCATGAACTCAGCTCAGACTCGTGAGCATTTCCAGGCAGCAGCTGCAGCAGACAGTGATCCAGTCGGGCCGGGTGGAAACCAACTGGCCGGTATCGATCGCTCCACCCGGGTCCTTGATGGCCTGCGGCGTCTGCTGGTTGTCCCAGATTAGCACCTTGTGATCAGCCACCAGACGGACACAACGGGAGGCGGTTCCATATGAAACAATTTGTCATATTTAAACAGCACGTAATGTTCAACGCTCTGATCTGAAACTGGTTTTCACCAGGTTTCATCAGATGTAAAATTCAGGGGAACCACCAGATGAGTGAGGGACAAAGTAGCCGCTGAAATGTGCTGAACATAATCTATAATACTGTTGTTACTGTGATACCGGACTACTGTAATGTCCATTTTCCCTGAGGAAATTGGCAGGCCGAGGTGGTAGACTCCCTTTTTTCCCCCCCCATCGTGGCACATTCTGCTCCGGCCTGATGACCTTGAAGCCAACGTCCGATGTGATCATTCATTCCCTGACATTACAGCCGAGATGCATCAAATAATAAATTGATTTTCTAGTCTTATAAGTTTAAATGCTCCCAAATGTATTAGCATACATCACAAATGTATTCTGCAACAGATACTAATATATTTTAATCTTGTGTCTATTGCAAACAAAATAATGGCCTATGTCATTTTATTCAGGTTTTTGGGAAAAACACATACTGTTTTTATCAATTAGGAGTAAAGGGATTTCTAAACATTCTTGTGTGACTTTATTCAACTTTAAACCTGGATTAAACTGTCCTTTCATTCCATAGTGAAAACTCTAACCTGAAATTAACCTGGAGTTAAATTAAACTAATGTCAGGTCCCTTTTTTATCAATTTTTCCAGATCTTCTTTGCCTGTTTTTTTTATTGAATGTAACGCATTACACTATATTATTATTAAATATTATAGTCTAAAGCCTTCATCACTCAGCTGTAGAAATTAAATCATGTTCAGAGCTTCTTCTGTTCCATAGATTCTTGACTCTTGAAACAGCAGCCATCATGAAAACTTGTTAAATTTGTCATTTTATCCCGACTTGGGCAGGATTAAAGTGATTTTACCAGATGTGTTATCATCAAGAGATGATTCAGGCCACAAAACTCACTTCCATCAAAAATGACTTAAGCATGAAACTCGTGAGTCCAAGTAATTGTGCTGCAGTTTGAAGTCATGAATCCACAGCTGTCAATCACTGTTCCTGACAGGTGATGCATTCAAAGTGACAGAGGTCAAACATGAAGGTTTTGACCCACACCTCCTTCTGTGATGCACGTCTGTGCCTGATAACGCATGTGATGCTGAGTCATTTCCAGTTATCTGCAAAACTGAACTGAATTATTTTATAATCGATTAGTCACCAACAAATAAACTAATAAAGAGTTTTGATAATTGATTAATTGTTTTACTTTAATTTATTCCATCTCTTCTCCTTTAAATCATCACAAGCATATTTTGTTCCGATCAGTTGTTCTGTGCACAGTTTGAATAGGATATGGAACTTGCATGTATTTGCAAATGTTGATATGTTGGTTGGATTGAACCCTGACATGCAATTTACCTGTGATTTATTGGATATATACTTTTCCCAATAGGCCAACATTTGCTTGTCCAGTCATTTCACAGCATGTTTGCATATTCTGAAGGTGTGCATCACTTCTGATGAACTTCTTCTTCTACAATAATATTTGACTGTGAAGTGTTTGTATGATTAATAATACGATGGATTCACAGTCTAAAAAAAATAAGACCCAAACTGCATTGAACCTCAATTAGCTTTTGAACCTAAACCTTCTTATATTGCGTTATAGGTGATTTTTGAAACATCAGTGTATAATCTATCAACAGAAATTCATTCGTCAATTAAAAATATATATTTAATGAAGTTTGTCCCAACCAGTGTGTGAAACTATAATTTAACTTTTAGTTCCCAAACAGCAACTTTAACACACTTTTTAACTTCAATCACACCTTTTGGTTTCCAAAAGAGCACTTTTTCTGTGCATTGTGCCATTAGCATGTTTTTCAACAATTGGCCACAAGGGGGTCATATGTTCCATATGTTAATGCATGCTATGGCTGGGCTGAGATGTGTCCTTTTGCCTGAAACATTAATTGATATAAAGGTAAAAAAAATTCTGCCTCTTCTTCTTTTTAAGCCAATTGAATACATAATCCTATCTGGGCTGCTTCTGATTTGTGATTCTGGGCTATACAAATAAATTGAATTGAATTGAATTGAATTGAATTAAAAAAATATTTAATAGTGTGTGGCTGCATTGCTCTGCTTATTTCCATAAATATGCGATTTGCAAAACTGGCCGTGCAGGTGATTGACTTCTCAGCTCCAGGTTCAACCACTCACACCAACAACATACAGTAGCATCTCGTTCTGCAGGATCTGATAAAAAGGTACGATTAGCCCATGTTAATGTGTGCACTTTACATAACAAAACATATTTATTCTCATCAATTCATGTCTGATTTGCTCCTATGTTCCACAGGTCTGTCACAATGGTTCATTACAAGAATCTGTCCAACCAGTCCGTCTCTCAAGAAATTCCGTGGGAGCTGTTATACTTTAAGCTATGTAAGGATCATGAAATGAGCCTTTATATTTGGTGTTTCGGCATAACGCTTTGCTTCCTCATCGGTTTTCCCGCATCCGTTGCCATCCTGTGGGAGTCTCTGAAGACGCGCCAGAGACAAACTCCCCTGAGACCCAACGATTTCTTCATGATGAACCTGTCCGTCATGGATTTGGCCTTCCTCATCACGATCCCGCCTGGAATACTGAACCACTTCTTCTGGCGTAGGAAGGTGATCTTGCTGATCTGGAAAGGCTTTTACGGCCTGAGCACGTGCGGCCGCCCCCTCCTGATGGCGTGCATGTGTCTGGACTGCTACGTGGCCGTGGTTCACCCCGTCGTCTACCACAAGAACAAAAATCTGACTCCCAGGATCGTGATGGTCGGGATCGTCTGGACTCTGACGGCCGCCTTCATGCTGGTGCAAGGCCTCCTCCTGGACTCAAGCAACATCGAGTTCAGCAATATTCCGTTTGTGATAACCATCGTGATAATTGTATTCTGCGACTCCTTCATACTATTCACGTTGATTCGGTCCGACCGCGTTCACCCACAGAAGCAAAGGGCCATTCAGACGCTTGTGAACAGCCTGGTGCTGGCCAGCGTCTCCTACCTGCCTCCGGTGTTTCTGAACTTCCTGAGGGATCTGTTTGATTTCACCACCTACACGTGCTCCATCTACATCCTGGCGACGCTGACGTGCACCCAGGGTTCCGCTGTCATGCCTTTGCTCTACCTCAACAACCTCGGGAAACTGGATCGCTTCAAAATCTGCAAGAGGTCTTAACCCTCCTATCAACCCCATTTTCGCACGTTTTATATCGGAAATGTGCGATTCCTTCATCTCACTGCCTTTAAATGAGTGGCTCTAACTTCGCTCTCCATTGAAACAAACACAGCTTGTGTACAGCAGTTGAAATTAAAAATTTGCATTTTCATAGATTAGAGTTTTTTAAGTGATGAAAAAAAGAGTACATGTAAATAAGGATTTTTTTGCTCTTGTGCAATGTTTATTTATTATATGATATGCATGTGATGCTTGTTTTTTTTGCAAAAGTTAAATACTATATAAATCTCCTATTTACTAAAATGTGTTTTTGCAACTTTGCAACCAGCTGTAAACTGTCTGACTGTTTTACAAAGTAAAACCTACAGTAAAACTGTATGAACTGATGTAAATATTTGTATTGATTATTATAGTATAATAAACGTATATATTTCACTACTTTAACCAGCATTTCTGTTATTTTATTATTTTTATTTAAGTGTGAAAAATATTATGGGAGTTATGATAAAGGACAACATTTCATTTTACTTAAATTTTACTTTTATTTGTATTTTTACTTAAATATTTAAAGGATAAATATGAAGTATTTCTGAGCCGTGACAAAGAAACGTCTAAATGTTAATTTAAAAAACTAAAGACTTCTTGTCTTTAGGTGAGTATTTGAGTAATGATTTTTATGTAAATGAAGGCAGGTGGATCATCTTTCACGTTTCTGCAGATGTGCAGTAAACAAACATCATTTGCATAACCTGGGATGGAAAATTATATTATTTTCCAACATATTCTAAGTGGCTGTGATACATTAACAAAAAGGTGTGTCTCTGAATAAGATCAACTACTGTACACATTTTATTGAACGCAACTCATTTGATGAATTTTTTAAACCTGATATGTGGAAAATTTTCAATGAAGTGATGGATTAAAATGATATATATAATGGATTAAACATATTATAATTATGTATTAAATTATTATTACAATATAATTTTGAAATTAAAATTACTATAAAATATAATAGACTAAATGCTTTATCACTCAATAGTAAAAATTGTATTCAAGAATCATGTTCAGAGTTTCTTCGATAGATTTTTGATTATGAAGCAGCCACATTTTATGGAAATGGACTTGGAAAAAAAAGGCAAAAGCAAAGTTACCATCATCCTATAGGACATAAAGAGTCTGATCCTTTCCATTCTGGATTAAGGTGATTTTACCAGACGTCATCAAGAGATGATTTAGGACAAAAATTCACTTTTGTCAAAAAATGACTTTGCCCAGTATTTTAATTGGGCGACGAAAGGTGAAATTAATAACAGTTTGTCTCTGAATAATAATGAATCTCTCTCCACCTGGATAAATTACTGGCGTTTTGTCACTCGGTGGCAGTGTAGCACCACAGAAACCTGCAGGAACACAGGAAGAAAAAACCCAAAAGATGATTTTCCTGCTGTTCAAACTCAACACGGGAGACAAAATCCCATCCCCTCTCCTTTAGTGCAAAAACATTCAAATGTGTATTTTAATAACTGAGGAGGACATGCATTAAACAAGCTCAGCCTCATATTACCTCCAGATAAATTCATCAGCTCATTTTCAGTGGATCTGAAGTTACACTCAGCCATTTCAGTCTAGATTTTCAGCTCTTGACTGTTGTTTTTGACCAAGGAATAATCGGCACAGGTTGAGGATTTAATTTTCTTTATGCTTTAACAACAACACACAGCGTATGCACAGTTCCATATAAAAATGACACATTTCTTCATAAAATATTCTCATGTATTTACCCTCCCCCCTCTCTCCCAACAGTAGAGCAACGGGTCACAATGCAACCAATCAAATTAGCTACCAACATGATTGATTTATTTCTATATACACAAACACACACGCGCAAACACTCTACACATTTACATTACAAGACTTACTGACCAAATAGGTAGGAAAGGATGCATTAAAAACATTCACATAAAAAGTACAAAATATACTTTTTCTTCAAAATGTAAATTATATATATTTCATTTTATAAAACCTTCAGCACACTCCTGTTAGTTAACTGCTCCGCCCTAAAAACACACATTTATAGATGGTTGCACCTACACAAAACAGCCCGAGGCCCCAATTTGTATTTGCTTCACGCAATCTCATTGCAAAAATCAGTATTTTAATATTTAGGATTAGAAGTTCCTGTACCGAGTGTGCTGCCACGAACCATTGTAAACACAGATTTTTCTAATGAGGACGGCAAGTAGGCGTTTTTTTTTGTCTCCTTTCTTTTTCTTGCTTGTGTCGGATTCCGACACAAGACGTCTAAAACAAACAGTTTATACAAAAATGACACTACAGTGTAAACACCTGGACATTAATGGTGATTGTATATAAAGCAGTGCATGTCACATTCTTTAAAAAGGAAACCTGTGAGCTGTGATTTAACGTAGTGCATCGCTATGGATCCTGGGAAAACCTTGTATCTCCAGCAGAGGTGATGTTCATGTTCTAAGGTACTCGCTGACTTCGTATTAGTAAAAGTTTTCTTATGGTTGAAGTCTTAATATCCATCTTTTGATAATTTGGAGAAATGTTGGTGCCTATGGATGCTGCCCTAAAGACAAGCAGCCTCACACAGTTTCTCTATGGGTTGAGTAAATTATACTGTAAATGATCTTTTAAAACATGGTATACACCATATGAATCAATGCAAATAAGTCTTTTAATTATTCCCCCTGTTTATATTGACCATTAGACGATCGGTCCTAATGTGATGGACACAAAATCCATAGCCATCATGTGTGCAAAAACTAATGACTGAATCCTCAAATTAGTTTCACATGAACGTTAAAATATATTTTTGCACAAAATAAAGACTAAGGAATCCATCCACCATTATTTACATTGACAGCACTTTTATGAACATGAACAGGAGGAATGAGCATCTGGTTGTTTTTAATAAAAAGTAAATTATGTAGGATTTAATGACAGACTTGGCATAATAGCTTGTTTCAATTCAAGGATATAATTTGAGAACAATTTCATATTTTTATTGCCATAAATCGAGCCACCGTATTAAGCGGTTGGTTGCAATTTGCAGATATAACACTCAATGCTGCAAGAAACGTGCTGTACCTTTAAGAAAACAAAGCTACGCGCTGTACCTTTAAGAAAACAAAGCTACGCGCTGTACCTTTAAGAAAACGAAGCTACGCGCTGTACCTTTAAGAAAACGAAGCAACGCGCTGTACCTTTAAGACAGGCTTGAAAACGGTGAATTTACCTTTTTTAAAGTTGCTGTTGTAAAAAGATGATTTTGTGGAGATATGAGGTCCTCACCTGATAGCAACAATACATAGACGGGTTTCATCCCCAAAAACACTTAAATCCACTGTGTATATATATAAAAAAACATGGAAAAACAGGTAGGTTAATCTCATCACTCAAAAAATAAATTCATTCTGAACAGTGTTAGTATGTAATAGAAGAAGGTGTTGATTATTCTTAGTGTGTAAGAAACTGTTATATAAAATCAGGTATATTTTTTAGAGACTTTTGTTGTAGAACAAAACTCTTCAAAATGTCTTTTTTTTAACCCGTATGAGAACATAAATAAAAAAAATATCAATTTCCTACACACTTTGGGGTAAAGTTGATATGACATTAACAGGGTGGAGGATTGTACGTCCTCCTCAGGCACATTTAAGTCATCAAGTGGGAAATCACTGAGAATTATCCGTCTCAGAGAGGTTCACGGTTTTAAACAAAAAAAACTCACTCAGTAGTAGCTGGATGATAAGTTGCAGCTTTAATATCATCACCCTATTAAAATAATGGCCTATGTCATTTTTTTTCTAATTGAAATAACACAAAAAACTTTATCAAATGCAGAGAATATTATATTGATGAATATTTTCAATCAAAAAATCCTTGACAGTGGATGACTGTGGACATACATAGAATTTTATGATGTCACTTATGTAAAAATAAAGAATAAAGGAAAAACTGTTCTTTCATTCCATAGTGAAAACTCTAAGGTTAAATTAAACTAATGTCAGTTTGTCCCTTTTCCATCACTTCCCAGGTTCTTCTTTGCCTGTTGTTTATTGAACTCGTTTCCTTTATCTAGTTTTGGTGACTTTTTTTTAACCTGAGATATGGCAAACAAGTGATGACATGTTTCATGTTTAATGGACAAAAGCTCCTAGAACTTCCTTTTTTGATCATATATCATTAAAGTATAACTTAACTAAATTTAGGCTTAATTTCTATAGAACATTATAGCCTAAAGCCTTTATCACTCACCAATAGAAATTGATTCGAGAATTATGTTTGGAGCTTCTTCTGCACCATAAAATCTCTATTGTCCTATAAGGCATTGAGAGTCATTTTAACTCAGGATTAAGATGATTTTACTTGACCTGCAGCATCATCAGAGATGATTTAGGACAAAAACTGACTTGCTTCAAAAAAATAACGTAGGCTGCTATTTAAATAGGGCGACGCTGCAACAGGAAAGAGAACAATCACAGATCTCCTGTACATTTCCAGGAGCCTCAGACACTGCCCTACATTCTGCAGCAGAGTCTCAAATCTCCCAAATCTCTGCAGAATGTTTTTTTTTCCCTTTTTTAACGACAACATCAGTCACTGGGACGAGCTGGTTGGGAGAGAGCTGACTTCTCAGTAAGAACATGGGGCTCTGACAATGGCTCCATTGACTCCGTTTGACCTCCCCCAGCCCAACACCAGTTAACATAAAAAAAAAATCAGCCTTCAAAAAAATGCTGTTGATTATTAACTGGGATGCCAGTGTGTTCTCGGAGTGGAATTCGAGCCATGCATTGATTATCCCAACCGAGCAGAGCAATGTTTGCCTCCTCAGAATCACATCCAGCTCCAGTGTCCACTGCGTCGCTCGCTTTCACACCAAAACACGTTTTCCATTAAAAAGGGTCACAAACAAATGCATATACACATGCAAATTCTTCACTTTTCCTGGAATATATTCACCAATAGTTTGTAGTGCTTTCTTGAACGTCCACCAAAAACCAAAAGGTTGTGAGACGAGCCTCAGAGGGGCCATATGCAACCTAACCACGCGTGTGTAGTGCATTTTGCAGCATCAAAAAATAAAATGCAAATTAGTGTCTCTGCAAATTCATGAAAAGTTAAATAAAAGAGTATGCAATGTCTTTAAAGGCCCCAAGAAATGGAAGTTAAGAGTCTTTTGTGACATTTTTTTTTTCACGAGAAACAAACTGTTTGAGGTTTGAACAGTTGCAACAGGGATTTAAAGCTAAATCCTCACATTCGATTGGACCACAACAAAGTGGGCGGAGAATACCATTTAGATTCTACACACACACACACACACACACACACACACACACACACATATATGCTGCATCTGAAATCACATACCACATGCTACATACTCAATAGTCGATCTATTGTTCAACACACTCTGCGTGAACAGCTTTCTGAGAGCCCCCTTGTTGGTTGGAGACGTGTTACCATGGTAACCTGCGCCAACCTAAAGTCTGAATTAATTTAAAAAAATAATAAATTACACCCGTCAACGTCAAAACCAAACCGTAACTGGAGCTTTACTGACATTAGGCCGCCTCAGGCTCTGTCTGCCATCGTCTCTTATGTGTTTTTTTCCCTCACTAGTGAATTGCATTGTGGGATATTTCTGCTGGAACGGTGTAATAATTCTCAGGAACTACTCTGCACCTCACATACATAGAGTTTTATACTGTTTTAGTGTACCAAATAGCATGCTGGTATGGAATTTCAGACGCAGCCATTCAGATTTCACTAAAAACTCCCAAAAAAAGTTGTTTTTTTTAAACAGATATTTGCATTTTTTTTCCTCATTTCATGGGGCCTTTAAAAGTGATTTGTGGAGGAAGTCCGCTGCCACCTCACCCGTCGTACCACAAAGTCGCTGCAGCCCCCGACACTAACAACCACATACATCAGTGCAGCACAATGCCTCTGTCTTCTACATACAGGATGCCTTTCTTTCCGGGAGCATGTCTACTGGCCAGATGGCCTTCTCTGGCCAAAACAAAATGGCTTTTGAGTGTATTGAAGACCCCCCATCAGGTCGGGATAAAAGTGACCAGAATACTAATCGTCCTGGACGCATCAGGTCACATAGAGGGGAGAAAAAGAAAAAAAAAGCTTTACATGAAAATAAATGATTAAAAAAAAGAAAAAAGAAAAATCAGCATTCATTAATCCAGTCAAATGTTGGATTCATGATCAAAAAACTCCAGTTCTCCTTCTAGTACCATGACGGGTTTTTTTTGGCAGATGTGAACTTTGCTTATCAAGTATTTTATATTTACAGAGGCTGAGTAAACTTCTTTTTTTCTTTCTTGTTTCTTTCTTTCTTTTTTTGGCACCTAACAGTCACATGGAGAGTGCAGATCTCTGGGAGGAAGACAGGAATACAAACGATGCCCTGGACACCAGATTAATGCTACGCTGGGTTGAGTCACGGTGCATGCTGAACACCCTCAACTTATCTCTGTTTTCCCTCCTTATTAGGAGAGAAAATCCAGTTCCACCTTATTCCCAACATCAAACACACGCCACACAACCTTTGTCTCAGGTGTATCCGCTCCAGGTGTCCGCTAGTCCCAGGTATTCCGGATTCTCGGCCGTCGAGGTCACGAACCCGTTCATCTGCAGTGGGGGGACCCCCCCATCCCGCTCTGGCTGCCCGGGGCCTTCCCCCCCCGCTGACGCTGCCCCCGCCACAGCATTAGCCTTGGCCACGAGGTCCAGGTAGTAGGGGTTGTCGAAGGCCGGGGAGGTGGAGCCCCCCGAGCCGGCGGGGACCAGGTAGCCCGGGTTTTCCACGCTGTGGCCGGAGCTCAGGCCGTTGGGAAGGCGCCGGTCCACTTTGGAGACTTTGCGAGGCAACGTGCTGGGACGCTCGGGGACCGCCGGTCTGAGATCCCGGACCTCCTGGTTCACGTACTCTGGAGACGGAATATACGGCAGAACAAATAGGAAATGTCTTCAATAGATTCACAGTAGTGATGAACGTCTTAAATCCAATACTGGAAAACTAGTGTATTCCTAAAGAAATGTGGAAGCTTAAGTAGATTTTTCATATTTGGATGAATGAGGTGTTACACTGTTAGATAGTCTTATTAGACAAATTGTACATTGGGTTCATGGACCTACAGAAGGACCTAGTCCTACAGAAGGACCTAGACCTTCCGAAGGACCTAGACCTACAGAAGGACCTAGACCTACAGAAGGACCTAGACATAAAAAGGACCTAGACATACACAAGGACCTAGACATACATAAGGACCTAGACATTCTGAAGGATCTAGACTTCCAAAGGACCTAGACCTACAGTAGGGCCTAGACCTACAGGACCTAGACATAAAAAGGACCTAGACATTCCGAAGGATCTAGACATTCCGAAGGATCTAGACCTTCCGAAGGATCTAGACCTTCCAAAGGACCTAGACCTACAGAAGGACCTAGACCTACAGAAGGACCTAGACCTACAGAAGGACAACCCCCCCAGCTCACCTGGCAAAGCGTGATTATGGTTATACCCATGACTTCTCCTGGGCAGCGAGTGGTGTATGTGATGAGGGTGATGGAAGCCGTTGGGCCCGTCCGTCTCCAGGTCGTCCTGGCTCCCGTTGGGGTACGTGGGGTCTTTGCAGTAACGCCCAGGACTGGCTGGGGGCAGCGAGTGGTCCTCCGGGGCCCCGTCCAGGAAGACCGAGTCCGACTGGCCGCCGGCCGAGGGGCTGCGGGCCAGCGTTGGGTACTGGGGAGTCCACATGCCGTTGGACGTGCTGCCTCCTAGTGGTAAGGTGGGGTACATGCCTCGGCTCAGGGTGCTCAGGGAGGAGTACATGCTGCGGGGGCCGCCGGGGACTGAGGGCTCCACGTCCAGGCCTTGATCTCGACTCTGCTAGAGAGGAAAAAAAGGACAAAAAAAGTGAAAAAATTAAGGTTGATTGTGTTGACATTTTTATTTCTTGAAATGCAACCTAAGAGGAAACATTTTTTTTTTTTTGCAGATTCCAGATACTCAAAAGATTATCCGCGGCTACTACATGTACAACACGTCGAGCCAAAAACCGACCCTGTATGACTGGTGTCTGGACGGCCCGTTGGCTGCAGCCCCGTCGCCCCCCGTCCTGGGGAAGAGGTTCGGTTGTGGCACCAGGTACTCCTCTGCATCCAGCAGCTCCCTCATGTTGTTCCCCTCCTCCTCCAGAAGCATCCGGAAGAACTGGCTGTCCACCGGGCTGGACAGGCTCATCTGCTCGTCGTTCTGCAGAGAGATGTTTTAACCACAAATGTAAGAACTAGAAAAGCAGGGCATGAACGAATGCTATAACATACAGTGCATGAGCATTACAGCATTATGAATGGTCTGCAATGGAGGTTTTACACACACACACCTGAATAACTACATAGCGAGGGGGATCTCTGGCCATGGCGCTGAAATCATTCACCAGATCTTTGAACCTCGGTCTGCTGTCTGGGTCAATCATCCAACCTGCCGTTCCAACAGAGAATCAGAATCTCTTGTTAATCATCTTGTGCTTGGAGAGGAGATATTCCTTAGAAATTAAGATCATTCAACATCTTTGTGTCACAGCTAGACAAAAAAAAGTTGTTAAGTGGAAGGGTGTTATTTGTTGGTAATATCCTGTTTTGGCAAAATGACCCAGGGCCATAGTCAAATTATTTACTACTCATATCCACCCAAACAAAATCAAATCATAGCCTATTATCAATGGATAATTCATACTTATTAATCTTTGTCATTTATTGTTTTTTCATGTGAAAATAATATTAATAATAATCTATAGTCAGTAGCCAGGATTCTTCAAACTCATATCAACATTTCATATCTGTACCATACAATAAACTGTGTCTTAATGAGTTATAAATAATATGATAATGCCAGTGTTTAGTCACATTATTTACTACTTATATCCATCCAAACCATAGCCCATTATTGATGGATAACTCATACTGTGACTGAACATATTCCTTTTATATTTTATCCTAAGCTACATTTACAGCAGGTTACAGGTTAATATCTCCAACATCTGTAGGCTACTTCATTATTTTCCCTCATTTTCCTAGAATATTACAATTTTCATTTTTATGGTAAATCCTCAGATTCATTCAAATGTTCTAAAAATATAACCTGTGTGTTTACTTTCACTTTTAACAAATCAACTATTTGAGCATTTCTGCCACATGAGACCATGTTAATGTCATGATAATTAGGTTGACTTTATGCATTTGTTTTTTGGGGGTTTCGTGTTAACATTTTTATTTTTGCTGAAACGTAGCCTGAAAAAAATAAAACTAAATCTAAATAGCAGCTACTGACATTTGACCATGATCATGTAGACGTCGATGGTGCAGATGAGAGGCTGCGGCAGCCGCTCTCCTCCCTCCAGGACGTCAGGGATCTCCCTGGCCGGGATCATGTCGTAGGGTTTAGCTCCAAACGTCATCAGCTCCCACACCGTCACCCCTGAGAGAAAAATGCATTTTTATTCCTTCAATCAAAGAGACGATATCTTACTACATTTTTGCAGAAATTTGCAAGCACTTTCATTGCAGATGCAATTACTACTGTGAACTTTTTACCGTAAATTACCGAATAGACAAGTTTCAAATAATCGTAGTTGTATATTTAAGTTTAATTTACTAAAACAAAAAATAGGAAAAAATAATTAAGGCAGAAGATGTGACCACTGACACCGCACATTTTTAAATAAAAATGTGCAGTGTCAAAATAAAAGAGCAATAAATAAAAAAAGTTGGCTATTGCAAAAATTTGGTAATGTACTTTGATATTTTACTTTAACTATTACTTTGTATCACAAAAGATACATAAAGTACTTTTTAGGATCATGCTAAACCATAAAAATTTGTAATTATCATAATTATAAATATTATAATTAGTCATTTAAATATTATAATTAGTAATTAACCATCTAGCTCCCCTACATTTGTTTGACAGCATGTCATTCACGTCACTCACCATAGCTCCAAACGTCGCTCTGATGCGTGAACTTCCTGTGCAGAATGGACTCCAGCGCCATCCACTTGATTGGCACCTTTCCTCCGTCTGCGTGGTACTCAGTCTCGTCTATGTCGAGCAGGCGGGCCAGACCGAAGTCGGTGATCTTCACGTGGTTGGGGTTCTTCACCAGGACGTTGCGGGCCGCCAGGTCTCTGTGGACCAGCCGGACCTCCTCCAGGTAGCTCATCCCCTACACCAACACACACACACACACACACCTGTGTCCATCACGCAGATCCACGAATGTACAAACCGATTTACCACAGCAGATCAAAATTAAAAATCAACGGTCAGGTCCAGACAAAGAGGTTCCGACGTACCTTGGCGATCTGGACGCACCAGTTGAGCAGGAACTGGGAGCCGATGCGGTCCTTGTTCTCCCTGACGTAGTCCAGCAGGCAGCCGTACGGCATCAGCTGAGTGACCAGCTGCACCGTGGAGGTCAGGCAGATGCCCAGCAGGCGGCATACGTACGGGCTGGCCACGCCCGCCATCACGTAGGCCTCCTGGGAAATAAAAATGAGGGAGAGGGGTTTCACTTTCTACATGAACTAGTTCAGAGTTCAGTTCACAGAAAAACAAATGTAATCCACAGGTGAACAGAAAGTACCAGAGGCAGCCATCGACTAGCAAAGTACTATATATATAGAGTGAGTGAAGTTATTTATGGATTTGTACATCACTGAATGTCAGTTATTTGTCAATATTATTTTCACAGCCCAGAGAACCAGAGACAGCAATTATATTATTAGTTCTAAAATTGAATCTATGCATCAGATTAATTTTTTTAATCCAATTTAATCCTGATCCAACCAGGGTTCAGTATTGAGGTGACAGCCTCTAAATTCATCATCATCATTTCCTAACATGTAGTTTCCATCCATTCAGTCCACACTAGTAGCAGTTAATCAATAAAAAACTAGTACCAGCCAGGAGCATGGAGGAAGGCAGCACCACAGCTATGAGCATTAACACAATGTGATGGAAAAGTCAGTACTTAAGGTTCAGTACTGACTTTTCCATCACATTGTGTTAATGCTCATAGCTGTGGTGCTGCCTTCCTCCATGCTCCTGGCTGTTGCTCTGTGAGTTCAGGTTTACCCAGAATATGAAGGAATTTATGAACAATTGTATATTAAACACATTGAACATGGGAACAACACTGCTTATATATATATGTTTGTGTGTGTGTGTGTGTGTGTGTGTGTGTGTGTGTGTGTCAGGCTTGTACTTACATCAAGGATTTCTTTATTGGCCTTGGGTGATGTGTTCTCTCGTAAAACCTTAATGGCCACTGGTATCTTCACATTTTCCCCATCAGGAGCCCACACTCCCTGAAACAGTGATCAAATCCATTCATATGTTACAGTACATGAACAATAATAGCTGATTGAGTTGTTTCATCACTTAACAGATCAGGCTTTTATTTGAGACCAGGCAGCAATTTGGAACAGGAGATTAATTCCTTAAAAACTTGCTTTGGGAAAATCAAATTCCTCTATTAACCCAGTGTGATTATTGTATAAACTTACATTTATTGAAAGTCAGAATACAGTACTGTAGTTAAATGTCTACTAGCTGCACCTGAGCCTCTGCGATCGACAAATAATCATTATTACCAGAGGAGGAGTTATTTAACGTCATTGGAGACTGTGATGACTTTTTCTTCCATTTTTATTAATCTTTTTTTAATGAATTTGACTTTGCACATACTTGGAAGCAGCTTTTATATATCAAAGTATACACATGCTTCCAGCGTTTTTAAAAGGACCCTGTAGTTAATTGAAACTCTAAGCTCTTATTTGGTAATTTACAGTATAGAATTGATGTAGTTTCTGAAAGATCCGACTCACATACCTTATAAACTGTACCGAAAGCCCCGGCACCCAGAACCCTGAGCTTTTTCAGCTCTGTCTCTTTCAGAATGCGCATTTGAGCCTGGTTGGGTGAAGCACCGCTGGGTGTTAGAGGCTCCACCAGCTGGAGATAAGACAGAAAGAAGACGACAGAATCCTCTATTACTTCACTTCTGACTCCAAGTACATATTATGATTATTATGTTAGTTACATAAACACAGGGTTACATGCACCAACCTCGTGCTCCTGCAGGATCCTCCTCATGGTCTCCTTCCTCTTCAGCTTCCTCTGCCTCCTCAGGTAGAAGACCAGCAGAGCCAGCAGGATGAAGAACAGCACCACGCCGCCCACCGCCGCCGCGATGGTCGTACCCGGCCTGAACAGAGAGGAACCAACGCTTTACAGGAAGGAAAAAAAACGATGCGGTGGCCCAGACAAGTGTTAAATAAAGTCATCTAAAAGGTGGTGGAAGTGGGTAGAAACTGTGGAAAATCATGGGTCTAAGAGCTGAAATAAAGCAGTCTGAGGCACAGTGATGATGTAAAAATCCTTTAAGTGATCATTGTCCTGATGAATTTTCAATTTTTGTCAATTTTCTTTTGTCATTTTTACATCTCCCCTAACCCAGACTGACGCACTCCCCGCACTCATTTTTGTGACAAATCATGTTTGGAAAGATGAGAAAGTCCATGTACATTTTTTGTTCATGTTGTCAAATGGTGTAACTAATAATTAAAAATAGTAATAAAAAAAACCTGCAAAATACCCACTTACCTTCAACCTATATATGATATTGTGACACCACATGACATTTTTTACATTGTCCCTTATACCAAGATTTAAAAAAATGTACATACAGAAAAGTCTTCTTCTCTTAAAACAAGACCAAATTGACCCAAATTATGAAAAAAACCCACTAAATTAAGGTGATATATTCTTATTCTCCTTTTAGCTTTTCTCACACAGCAAATCACTTTCTAAACCGTCCGTCTTCTGCTGCCTTCATGTCTTCTTTTGTTAAGTCTGCTTAAATTTGGACTAACACAGTGGTTCTCAAATAGTGGGGCATGCCCCCCAAGGCTTCGTCAAGGGGTGCGCGCCCCATGCTTTTTAATTTTTTTATTTTTATATAAAGTGCAATTGCACCTCCACTACATTAGGGGGCAGTGGCGCTCTCATTGTCAGAGTGTTCACAGGGAGCATACAGCACAGAGTATGAGTATGAAGTGTAGACACCAAGTGACACCATGAAAACATATTTAACAGGGATGAGAAGACAGGCGGAGAGAGACGGAGATAAAGAGACAAACCAAAGTCTCCCAAAGCTAAGACGAGAAAATATGACGAAGCGTCTGTAGCGCTTGGTTCACTGTGAAAGACCGGTGTGTTACTGAGTCTGAAATGTTGGAGACAGAGAAATTAAAGACATTACACCACAATCACGCTGATATTTTTCAGTATCATATGGTTTGACATGGTCAGTCAAAAATGTTTAATTAAGGATTTAATTTTATTTTTTAATATCAGATGCAATTCAAATCTTTTCTGTTTGTTAATAAAGCTATTCTTTGTTGTAAGTTGGTCCATATTTCTCTCTTTTTTTTATTCTCTTATACATTAATAAGGATACAGTGTTATGCAGAGGTACTTATCAAACAGCAATCTTATAGACAAATTATATTATTTATAGTTGCGTGGGGGGTGCGAGACAGAAAATAATTGAGAAGCAGTGGACTAACAGAGATAGTTTCACCTGTTAATATACGAGTTTGTGCAGTGTGTGTGAACTGAGGAGCTCACCCTGTCTTGGTGTGAATGGGGCAGCCTCTCTCATCCATCAGAGTGCATCTAAAACAGGAGGAAAAAAACACGTTTGGCTGTGAAATAATTCTCATTGCGCGTGTTCAAAGTGTGTGTGTGTGTGTGTGTGTGTGTGTTTTCCACCCACGACAGCGTGCAGTTGGTGTTGCAGGGCAGGCAGTGGCCCGTGGCGTTGCTGTACTTCCACACCGTGTGCTGGTCCTCCTTCACGCCGCTGGGGCAGTGGTCCACGCAGGCGTCGCCGTCCTGGAAGTTCTGGCACTCCGTGCACTGGTCCGGACCCTGGAGGACCACGGGAGGTCCAAAAAAAAAAAAAAACTTGTTATTCTTGGAGATTACTTTGAGGCAATGTGCGTTCATTTGATAGGATGTGATGTAAGATATCAATCGTTTTAGATGTAAAAAACACAACTTCAGGAAATGTGATTTTGAGATCGTCAAAGCTGGTTTTCCTTTAGGTTAGGACACAGATGGCTCTTTTCTTTTCCTGTTTATAAATATGACCTCACATGAAATCATTTTTTGACTTTAATGAATGGAGTAATGTCACTTACTCTTTTAATCGTTTTTATAGAAGTTTATGTGTCCAATCTATGGAAAGTAATTATTATTAGTTTTTAGGGCTACAACTAATAACTACTTTTATAGTTATTATATATATATATTTTTGGATTGAGCTATGGTTTCTTATTTTATTACAACAAATCCAAAACATAATCTATCTATGTCAATCACTTAACGGATTACTTGGGACAACTGTAAAAAAAAAAAAAAAAAAGATGATTTACTCAAATTCTTTTATTAAACCAGCATCAGTATGATTACCATATAATTTGCACACAGTACTGTAGTTAAATGTCTTCTTTTCAGGAGTTTTCCTCTGCATATTTTACAATAGAAATGAATTTCATGTCCTACTTTTTTTTTGCTGCATTAGAGCCATGGCCACTGGTAATTAATTAATTATTATTATTATTAGAGTTGTGTTCTATAACGTCATTTGAGAACAACAGTGGTGCATCAGGATAAAGAAATGTGGTTACTTATCAGAATATTCACCTGCAACCAGCATTTAAAGGGGATCTGGTGTTTAATTGATTATATTGGCAATTTACAGTATATAAAGCTGAAGAGGAGAATTAATTTGAAATTATTGACCATTGCATGTCACTAACTATATTTAATTGGACGGGTTATAACAATCCTTTGTATTTAGTCTTCTGCAAAAGCAGAAATGTCCTCTCCATGTGTTTCAGGGATGTCTGCTCTCATTAATGGTCTCACCGGGCCGTGGCAGGAGGCCGAGCCATTGAGAGGTCGACACTCGGCGTGACAGGCGACGCACGCGGATCCGTCGACGTATTCACGCACAGACCTGCAACACAAGCACAGTGGGAACGTCACGGCATGTGTCGGCAGCTTTTATCTTGAAGCACCTTACTGCAGATTTAGAAACAAGGCCCCGAGCTGCAAATAAAGCAGCGATGCTGATACTGTCAGGTTCAATAATACAATAATAATTACAGTACTACGCATTATATATGTTAATATATTTCAGACAATTTAAAGAATGTCACATGGTGCAACCCTAAAAAATAGATTTCCTTTCGAAAAGTTGCCCAAGATTGTGATTTTCATCAAAAAAAATTATACAAATGGACTTTAAAGTGACAAATATCTCTAAAGAGACGTTATGAATGTATCTTAAAACTGCATCTTTCCAAACATGATCCGTCACCGTCCCATTCATCCACTTTGAGCGTAATTGGGTTTTACTACTTGTTAAAATACAGTTTTAAGAATCATTCATCAGGTTCCTCAAATGTACATTTTGTGTTCATGTTGGTTTATAGCATGTGTTTAGGTTTTTAGGTTTGCACCACATGACAGTTTCGGTTATAAATACATTAAATAATAATGTACACACACAATCTTTGTTGTAGCATGATGTCTATCTGTAAAAATAGTGATTATTTTTTTGTAATAACCAGCACCAGTTCAGCAAAAAGGTCATAAAAACCTGCAAAAATACCCACTTCACCTTCACCCCATATATGATATGAAATATCATTAGGATATGATATGACACTGATGTGGTAACTCACCAGTAAATTACTGTGCAAAGAGCACACTGAGTCCTGAGCGTTAACAAATCTGCTTTGTTCAGTTTCGCTCGAGGGCACAATTATAATTAAGAGCTCCCAGACTGATTTACTGTTAACGTCATAATCACACACGTCAACAGGTTCATGTTTTACTGCTTTGCTTCATTTCAGGGGGTGAACACACCTAATAATAAACAGTAAATTAAAACATTTTCTAAAGGGGGCATGCAAAAACTACTGTACTACTATAATAATGTGGCTTTGTATTCATTTCTTTCTCTATATTTATTTAAATCAATAAGAAATTACATCATGAATCAATAAGGAAAAAACTATGAAAATCTTTTATGGACCCCCCTTACTTCCACCTATAAAAATTTCCATTATTTTAGCTTATTAACGATTTTTACGTTAGCAAAAAAAAAAAGAAGCCGTGTCATGATATTTCAACAATTAAGAAATGCATTGTTTGACATTTTGCAGCACTTGTGTTGTGCATTTATTTAACATTAGTCATTACTTCTACAATACAGTATTTTTTTGGAACAATGTGCACCACTAGTGCACACATGCACAAAAAAAAACAAAAAACGCGTCCTTACCCCTGATGGATGTAGCACTGCTCCACACACTCGGTCCCTCGTTGAAACGCTGTGCAGGACTCACACTGACTGGGTCCTGGACCCCAGCAGCCCCCCTCACACAGCGGGTGACAAACATGGCCGTCTGCCTCTAAAAAAAAAAAAAAAAAAAAAAAAACACAATCAAGAGGAAGAGTGGGCAAAGCAGGACGAGGCTTCTTCTAACGGGACAGTCATCAGCTCATCCATTCATCCTCTATCCTCACTTATTCATCGCTGGGGTCACTGGGGTTAAAGGTCAATTATTTTTCTGTCTATAATGTGTTTTATCCTGTTCACGTTATCTATTGCAGCCTGTTTGTCCTCCTCTGTTTCTCTTCCTGAAGTTTCTGGTTTCTGAACATTGTCAATTTAAGCAATGAAATTAACTTTGAGGACGCCATAAGTCAAAACTGTAATTCAAGGTATCTGTAATTACATTCTGACAAAGCAAAACGAATGTTAAAAAGTAATACATATCTACAATTACATTTTGACTAGTCACAATTCCGGTTTAGATATCTAATGCTTAGCTCCGGATACAGATATCTACATTATTATTTCACCTAGTCGAGGATTAATCTATCATTTGAAAAGAGACATGCAGATAACTATAATTGTAGTGATTTACATATATCTCGAACTGGAATTGTGGCTACTCAGAATCAAACTCTAGATATCTCAAACTGGAATTACTGCTATTCATCAGTAATTTACACAGTGGATATCTCAAATTAAACCCCCCGCATACACATGAATGGCAAAAGTTATTTATCCTACAAAGACTGTAGTTGTGGATATCTCAAATGATATTTTAGACTAGGAAACACTGAACTACAGAACCCTATCTGACTCATTATGTTAAACAGCTTCTCTACTGTATTTAATATGTTTGCAGGGGTGAACGCTGCAAAGATCATTTCTGTTGCCCTGTGAGAAACATCAGAAAATTGCAAAGAAAACCCTGTCATCAATTTTAAAAGGAAATCATGCACCTTTTTTAATGCAATTACAACACAGTATCACCCCTATCCCTGCAGCTGCATTTCTTTCGTGTATCAGAGGTATTTTAACCAGATAAAAATGGCTGCCAACAACGAGCTCGTGCATTCACCCACCGCAGACGTTGGGGTCCTGGTTGTGGCTGACGATGTAGTGGGGGCCCTGCGTGGGGTGCAGGAGGCTCCCCCAGGGCAGCGAGTTGGTGTAGCACAGCCGCGAGTTGTTGTGCAGCAGGACCAAACCCCCGCTGACACTGCGCAGCGAACGCAGCCCCAGAGACTGGATGTGGAGGTTCTGGACGGCCAGAGAGAACACCCCCCTGGACGCAGACAGAAACAAACACACCTGTGGTTATTTCTAAAAAATAAAAAATAAAAACCTGCATGCAATTATGATTTTCTGCATCTTGGTGATTCTTCAAAGTGACGTCAAGCCTCCACGGTTTGAATAATAATCCTTGTCTTGCAAATTTGAGTCCCCGGCATGTTTAAATGTTCTAAACAACGTTATTACAAGTGATGATTACATATGAGTTATAGCTGTCATGTCTCGTCGTAAATGTTAAGTTGTCACTCGTGTTGTCTTGTCCTGCACTTCCTGTCTTATTGTGAAATGACTCTTCCCCCTTGTGTCAGGCACCTTTGCTTCCTGCCCTTGTGTGTTTCCCGCCACAGTGATTGCCTTCCCCTGCCCTGATTGTTTCCACCTGTGCCCTGTTACCTCTCCTATATATTGTCTGTGTCTCCCCTTGTCCTGTGCCAGTTCGTCACGTCCCATGTGTCAGAGCCAGCGCCCAGCTCCAAGTACTACCAGGTTTTGTTCTCGTATGCTCAAGTTCCCAGTCTTGTTTTGTCGGCCTTTGCCTCGTTATTTCTCCTAGTCCCGTGTTCCTCGTTAAGAGTGATTTTTTGTTTGTTCCTCGTGAGAGTGATTTTTTGTTTATTCCTCGTAAGAGTGATTTTTTGTTTATTCCTCGTAAGAGTGATTTTTTGTTCTCCTCGCAAGAGTGATTTTTTGTTTTTCTCATGTTGAGTGAATCTTTTGTACAGTACCATAATAAAGACTTTTTCTTTTGATCGATCCGTGAAGAGTCGTGCATTTGGGTTCAGCCTCCGGCCCCGCCTCGTGTCAGTACGAACTGGCCAGCCATGAACCCAGCCGACTCCAACCAGCTGACCGCAGCGGTCCACTCCCAGGAAGCCCGACTGACAAGGCAGGAGGAACACCTGACATCCCTTGCCCGAGGGTTGCAAGGGTTGGCCAACAGCCAGGACAGCTTTAAGGCGGCTATGACCACGGAGATGAGGGAGTTAGCCCTGCAGATTAAGCAGGCCCTTCCTCGATCACAGCCTGAACCTTCTCCACCCCCGACCGCTTCTGCTACTCCGGCTTCACCTGGATCACCTTCAGCCTCGCTCCGGTTAGCCCCGCCAGAGAAGTTCTCCGGAGAAGGTGATGACTGTAAATCTTTCATTGTGCAATGTGAGCTACACTACGAACTCCAGCGCTCGGCTTTCCCGACAGACTCAGCCAAGGTGGCTTTTATGATTTCCCACCTTACGGGACGAGCGGCGGCATGGGCGACCGCAGAGTGGGCTCGAGGAGCGTCCATTTGCTCCTCCATAGACTCTTTTAAAGACTCGTTGCGGAAGATCTTCGATCGCGCAGTACCAGGGAGGGAGGCGGCAAGAGAGCTCAGCACGATAAAGCAGGGCAGCCGCACGGTGGCCGACTACGCCATCCGCTTTCGGACCATCGCTGCTGACAGCGAGTGGAACGAAGCGGCCCTACGGGACACGTTTTTGACGGGGCTTGCTGCCTCCGTCCGGAGTTTACTAATCCCTCTGGACTTACCCGCAGACCTGGACTCCCTAATCGCCCTAGCCATCCGGACGGGCAATCGGCTGAGGGACTGGGAGAGGGAGACCGTGACGCCTCCTCACCACCGGTTAGCTACTCAACCTGCCACGCTGTCTCATTTTTCTCCACAGGCTGCAGCACCCCCAGAGCCCAGGGAGGAGCCGATGCAGTTGGGGCGGGCAAGGCTGTCCAGAGAGGAGCGACGGCGCCGGTTACTGGAGGGCAGATGTTTTTACTGTGGAGAGACTGGACATCTGCTGGCTGCATGTCCAGTGAAAGGTGGGCGCCCAGCAGGGAGGGGAGATACTCGGGGGCGTCAGCGGTCTACGCCAGAGAACCCCCCTCGCGCACTGACTGCTGTCCAGGTAATCCTGACGGGTCGCTCATTTTCAGTAGGGGCCTTAATTGATTCAGGAGCCGACGAAAGCTTATTAGACTGGGGTTTGGCCCGCAAGTGGCAAGTTAAGACTGAACTGTTATCCCAGCCTCTGGAAGCCACTGCTCTTGACGGCCATTTTATTTTTAGGATAACTCATAAGACTGAACCGCTCCATGTTCAGGTTGGTGACCACCATGAACAGATGTCGTTCCACCTTTTTAATGCTGCTCGGCATCCGATGGTTCTCGGATACCCATGGCTGTCTAGGCATAACCCCCATGTTAAGTGGGAGACCGGAATCATCACAGCCTGGGGAGAGAATTGTTTAGAAAGCTGTTTAGCTGTGGGTCAGAGACTGGCAGTAGGTCAAGTCGATACTAGAGGGGCAGACCCATCTCCAGCGGAAGAACCAGACCTAGCAACGGTACCCGTGGATTACCATGACTTGGGGGAGGTATTCAGCAAGAGCAAGGCTGCGTCCTTGCCTCCCCACAGACCGTATGACTGCGCCATTGACTTGATTCCAGGTGCCCCAATTCCTAAGGGGAGACTTTATGCCATTTCGGGCCCTGAGAAAAAGGCCATGAAAGAATATATCGACAGCTCACTCAAGGCTGGCCTAATTCGTCCCTCGTCATCTCCTGCGGGAGCCGGTTTCTTTTTCGTGGGAAAGAAAGACGGCTCCCTCCGTCCATGCATAGACTATAGCCCCCTTAATGCCATTACGGTTAAGAACCGCTACCCTCTGCCCCTTATGGCTTCCGCTTTTGAACAGCTCCAGTCAGCTAAGGTTTTTACGAAGCTAGACTTAAGGAACGCTTACCACCTGGTTCGGATCAGAGAGGGGGATGAGTGGAAGACTGGTTTTAACACACCATCAGGGCACTATGAATATCTTGTCATGCCATTTGGACTTGCCAACGCCCCTGCAGTATTTCAGGCTTTTATTAATGATGTCCTCCGTGAATTTCTGAACTTGTTTGTGTTTGTGTACCTGGACGACATTTTGATCTTTTCCCCTGATCAGCATACTCATGTCCATCATGTCAGACTGGTTCTCCAGCGCCTGCTGGAGAACCAGCTATATGTTAAAGCAGAGAAATGTGATTTTCATGCCGATACAGTATCGTTCCTTGGCTTTATTGTAGCCTCGGGACAGATACGGATGGACCCGGCTAAAGTTAGCGCTGTGGCTCAATGGCCAACTCCTGATAGCCGCAAGAAGGTTCAGCAATTTCTGGGGTTTGCTAACTTCTATAGGCGGTTCATCAGAAACTTCAGCGCAATAGCGGCACCACTCCATGCATTAACATCTCCTCTGACACCCTTCCAGTGGTCCCCTGAGGCCGACCAGGCATTCAGGAGGTTGATTGCCATGTTCACGACAGCACCCATTCTCACAATGCCTGACCCAAATCGTCAGTTTGTGGTGGAGGTGGATGCCTCCAGTGAAGGAGTGGGGGCTGTTTTATCGCAGCGGTCAGAGAAGGACCAGAAGATGCACCCCTGCGCCTATCTTTCCAGGCGGCTCTCATCAGCTGAGCGTAACTACGACGTCGGGAATCGGGAGCTGCTGGCGGTGAAGGTGGCCCTGGAGGAGTGGCGACATTGGCTGGAGGGAGCTCAACAACCATTCCTCGTCTGGACGGACCACAAGAACTTAGAGTATATTAGGAAGGCTAAACGCCTAAACGCACGTCAAGCTAGATGGACATTGTTTTTTAACCGTTTTGATTTTGTCTTGTCCTACAGGCCGGGGTCCAAGAACACCAAGCCAGACGCCCTCTCTCGCCTTTATGACCCCGAGTCTGTTGCCAAGGTCCCCGAACCCATCCTGCCACTGAAACGTGTGGTAGGAGCGGTGAATTGGCAGATAGAAGCTGAGGTGAAGCAGGCCAATGGTGAGAGCCCGCCACCTAGTGGTTGCCCAGCCAATCGGCTGTTTGTCCCAGCGCCCCTGCGACCTCAGGTGATTCATTGGGCTCACACCTCCCTGCTTACCTGCCACCCAGGGGTGAGCCGTACTATGTTTGTCGTCAGGCAACGCTTCTGGTGGCCTGCCATGGAACAGGATGTCCGGGAGTATGTGGAGGCCTGTCGAGTCTGCGCCCAGAACAAGTCATCCTCGAGACCTCAGATGGGATTGCTCCATCCCCTCCCAGTTCCCAGTCGGCCCTGGTCGGACATCTCACTGGACTTTGTTACGGGACTTCCCTTATCTGAAGGTAACACCACTGTATTGACAGTGGTGGACCGTTTTTCCAAGATGGTGCATTTCATTGCCTTGCCTAAGTTGCCGTCAGCCAAGGAGACGGCTGAGATAATGTTAACCCATGTTTTTCGCCTACATGGCCTCCCTAGAGACATAGTGTCCGACCGGGGCCCACAGTTTGTATCACGTTTCTGGTCTGAGTTCTGTGCGCTGATTGGGGCCACAGTTAGCCTCACGTCGGGGTACCACCCCGAGTCCAATGGACAGACCGAACGCCTCAACCAGGAGCTGGAGACTTGCCTCCGCTGCCTCATCTCCCAGAACCCATCAACCTGGAGTAAGCACCTGGCTTGGGTCGAGTATGCCCACAACTCCCTCCCCACCGCAGCCACCGGTCTGACACCATTCCAAGGCGCCTATGGCTACCAACCTCCTCTGTTCCCTGACACAGAGAAGGAGGTAGCGGTGCCGTCGGCGCATGCCCTAGTTCGTCGTTGCCGGCGGGTCTGGGCAGCAGCCCGCAGGGCCCTCCTGCGAACCTCGGCCCGGATGAAGAGGGCTGCTGACCGGAGGCGCCGCCCAGCGCCCGTCTACAAGCCTGGCCAGAAAGTCTGGCTATCCACCAGGGATCTGCCCCTCCACGTAGAATCCAGGAAGCTGGCTCCCAGGTTTGTTGGTCCTTTCCCTGTGGTAAAAATGATTAACCCTGCTGCTGTTCGTCTTCGTCTCCCCAGATCCCTCAGGGTCCATCCCACTTTCCATGTGGGGAGACTTAAACCGGTCAAGGACAGCCCCATGGTCCCTCCTGCCAAGCCCCCACCACCCCCCCGAATGATTGACGGCGGTCCAGTGTACACAGTTAAGCAGCTACTGGCAGTCCGGAACAGAGGCAGAGGACGCCAGTTCCTGGTTGACTGGGAGGGCTACGGTCCGGAAGAGCGCTCGTGGATACCCTCCAGATTTATTGAGGACCCGGGCCTCATAGATGACTTTTTCCGCCGCCATCCTCAGGAGCCTGGGCCGTCTGGTGCCGTCCCTAGAAGGGGGGGTACTGTCATGTCTCGTCGTAAATGTTAAGTTGTCACTCGTGTTGTCTTGTCCTGCACTTCCTGTCTTATTGTGAAATGACTCTTCCCCCTTGTGTCAGGCACCTTTGCTTCCTGCCCTTGTGTGTTTCCCGCCACAGTGATTGCCTTCCCCTGCCCTGATTGTTTCCACCTGTGCCCTGTTACCTCTCCTATATATTGTCTGTGTCTCCCCTTGTCCTGTGCCAGTTCGTCACGTCCCATGTGTCAGAGCCAGCGCCCAGCTCCAAGTACTACCAGGTTTTGTTCTCGTATGCTCAAGTTCCCAGTCTTGTTTTGTCGGCCTTTGCCTCGTTATTTCTCCTAGTCCCGTGTTCCTCGTTAAGAGTGATTTTTTGTTTGTTCCTCGTGAGAGTGATTTTTTGTTTATTCCTCGTAAGAGTGATTTTTTGTTTATTCCTCGTAAGAGTGATTTTTTGTTCTCCTCGCAAGAGTGATTTTTTGTTTTTCTCATGTTGAGTGAATCTTTTGTACAGTACCATAATAAAGACTTTTTCTTTTGATCGATCCGTGAAGAGTCGTGCATTTGGGTTCAGCCTCCGGCCCCGCCTCGTGTCAATAGCAGTGCTCCAGAGAAATTACATCACAAATCAATGAAAAAAAAAACTATGAAAAACCTCCCTCCGCCTAGTGGCTGCCACTATGAAACCTTCCATTGTTTGAGCTTGTTAACGATTATTGATTAGGTGATTGTGTCATAATTTTTCAACAATTAAGAAATGTATTGTTTAACATTTATTTAAAAGAAAAACTTGCAGCAATGCATGCAAGCAATAATATATTTTCTGCATCTTGGTAATTCTCTAAAGTGATGTCAAGCCTCCACAGTTTGAATCATAATCCTCGTTTAGTTGGAAAATTAGTGAAGACAAAGGTACAGTACAGTAAAAGATCAATTCATCACAGCCAGATTTAACACAGGTTACAATGACACAATATTGTCTTAATTTCTTAGGCCTTATTATTTAAAAAGTTAATCTTGCCTGTTTCACACCTTTATTTCTTAATGTTTTCTTAAGTTATTTTGAAAAAAATGATAATAATATAGTATATTCTGATTTAAATCCTGTGCACAGGTGTAATTGCATTAAATATAATATGTGCTCACTAGATAGGAGAAATATACAAGAAATATGATTAACACGGTGATTCAAAAACCAATAAAGCATAAATGGGAAGTCACAAATATATTGTTTCTTCATAACAATAAGTCATACATGGGAAATGATTACATACTTATATTACTTACATAATAATAAGTCTAAGTTAATCTTTAACACGTAACGTAACATCACGCTTATCTCTATGCACTGAGTTTTGTTTTTCTTTAGCACATCGCAGTCATAAAAATTATACTGCCGATTCAGGGAAAAAAAAAAAGAGAAAAGAAAAAGAAAAAATCTTGGATACAACAGGAAATGTGAAGTTAAAAGACAGCAGGTAGAATTCATAAAAACTGGTGAGTCGTGGCTGTGTGTGAACATCATGAAGAAGACATCGGTGAGGCTCATGAAGTCAGAGCAGGTTGTAAAGTTCTTCAGCAGAACCAGACAAGCGTCTCTCCCTCGTCCCGATGACCCAGATTAGAGCCGCAGAAGTTTTACTGTCACAGACGCTTATTGTTACCCTGGCTGGTGACACTGCAGGTTAATGCATCTCTGCTGGCTAATAATTAATCTTTATGAGCTCCTGTAGAGAACAAACTGTCTCAACTGCACCGGGGACAAAGTCAGAAATGTAGATGGCAAACAGAGTCATACTGTAGACCAGTGGTCCCCAAACTACGGCCCGCGGGCCGGATACGGCCCCCTGAACAATACCACAGAGCGTTTCGATTTTTTTTCATATACAGTATTTGCACAACTATAAGGCGCACATAAAAGTCATATTTTTGTGGATTGTCTATAAAAAAACGAGGATGTGCGTTATGCAGAACATCGTTGTTTTAACAACCTGAAAATGGTAAAGAGACACGCTGATAAAGCACAGTTTAAACTGAAGGAAATCAGCTACACAGCTGAGTTTAAGACATAAGACAGGTGGTACGAGTTGGAGGAAAGACTGGATCAGTGGATCACAGAGCAGAGACTGGATCAGTGGATCACAGAGCACAGACTGGATCAGTGGATCCAGAGACTGGATCAGTGGATCACAGAGCAGAGACTGGATCAGTGGATCACAGAGCAGAGACCGGATCATCGGATCACAGAGCAAAGACCGGATCAGTGGATCACAGAGCAGAGACCGGATCAGTGGATCACAGAGCAGAGACCGGATCAGTGGATCACAGAGCAAAGACTGGATCAGTGGAACCAGAGACTGGATCAGTGGATCACAGAGCAAAGACTGGATCAGTGGATCACAGAGCACAGACTGGATCAGTGGATCACAGAGCACAGACTGGATCAGTGGATCACAGAGCAAAGAACGAGTGGGAGAAGCGTTCCGTCGGTCACCATTCGACTAAAATCAGTTAAGCAGCAGAAGAAATGAAAAATGAACATTTCCGTCTTGGTGCTTTCGTTTCGGTGCCATTTCTCCATCCAGACCAGGACTACGGTAGCACAGCAACTTCCAGCGGATTATAACGCATCATTTAGAGGAAAGTGACTCTGATGATGAAGAAAGTGAAGCTGGCATGTTTGATGGAGATTTAGCTGCTGTTGGAATCAGAAACAGAGGATGAGGACTTTGGTGGTTTGATTGATGACATTACACTGCTCTATTTTTAAATACACACACTTGTGTGCTTGTTTTATCTGTGTGTTTTACCATGTGATGATTAAAAAAATGTTAGTACTTCAAAACTTAAATAAAGAACAACCAAACTCAATCCTGCTCTCACTCTATTTTTGTATATATCCATTTATATATTTCTATACATAAAACCCATTTGGGGACCCCTGCTATAGACAGATGTACATCAACACAGTTTTTTGCATTTCATGTAATAATGGACAAGACGACAGCTAAAATTATTAAGAGATTCAAAGGTCTTACTTGTAGAGCATCCTGCCTCTGATCACCTTCAGGTTCTCAAACACACTCAGGTCAGTCCAGTTCTCTGGCCAGGCATCGATGTACAAATAACCTGCAAAAGCAAAAAAATAATAATCACACAAAGACGCTAAAGACACTAACCGAGGAGCCATAATCTCAGATGAACTCAGATGAACACAATTTTAATAAATGAGCACATGCTGTTTTCTCAGCGTTCTGTACCTGTGATCTCCTCCAGGTTCTTGAAGGCTCTCAGATGCTCCGGAGTCAGGCCTGATGTGTTGGTCACAGGGTCTCTGATCAGAGAGCACATTTACATGCAACAAATCAATATATATAGATTGTATTTTATAATGATAATATAATAATCAGATCTTGTAATCACTCCTTACAGTAAAAGAATCTCAAGATGATGCGTAGTTATCAGGCAGGTTTGGAATGAACACTACATTATATTATTACTGTATATTAGTTCTTCTGTCTCCCTCCATGATGAAGTTTTTTAAAAAATAAAGTGAAAAGTGCTTTGAGAAAGGTTTGGAGTGTATATTCAGTACAGTAATCTGAAGAGTTTGGCTTGGGTGGGAACCGTCTGTTCAACTCGCACAAAGAATCTTCCTCAAATGCTGCAAACTCAAATATTTGAGTGGCTCCACAGAAGCGGATGTTGACCCAGTTTTTTTGCACAAGAATGAAAATAACTCGTACCCAAAGTAGGAAAGTTACTGTCATAGCTCTGGTCTCATTTACATTAATAATCTTTTCAATTTACAACGAAAAAGACTCATTAAATATGGAAAATCTATAATACCTGGTATCACAAGAAATCTACAACATAGGAGGTGATAAGGAAATGTCAGAATCAATTATTTTATGTTGCATTGACAGAGCAAATTTGGCTAGAATATTTAAGAAAGATGCATTATTAATGTAAATTATCTGCAATGCAAAGTTCAGTGATTAATAAGATGACTTCAACTATCAATTATTTGTCCATAAAATCCTATAAATCACTGAGGATTATTCAGAACATGTAAAAATATATATTTTGTAAAATGTTTAAAAAGGAGATTATAAAGGAGCCAATTAAATAATCCCACAAACAGCTCCAATCTAAATTAAATATCTAAATAGTGTTAGTTGCAGCCCTACTACTGATATATATATATATACTGATATATAATATATATATATATAAAACTATTGATGTGGATATTGATGTGGATAGGATTTTAACAGGTTAATTACCTTATTTGGATTTTTTTTTGTTAAAAATGCATGTATTTTTATGAGATAAAAATGTACTTCTGTGTTCGTCTTGTGCATCTCTTACCTCACGAAGCTCTGAGGGAGGAAGGCCAAGCTGCCAAAGATCTTCTTGCACGTGTTGAACTGCTCCACGTTGGAGGAGGTTACCATGGTGACGGCGTGGCTGTCCATCACGCCCAGGTTGTCCATACCCAGACCATAACACACTGCAGGAGGAGGACAACACACTTTAACCCTCTGCTGCGTTCAGCTGCCATATTAACTTTTTTAATTTTTCCAAAAAGCTGCAATATAAAATCTTTTATTTTGAAGGGCATACCATTTATGAGGTCACATGACCTCATGGTCATTTGACCTGTGAGCATTATTTTCTCACAAACCAATGGTTGTCTTTTATTCAGGATTTCAGTTTTGCTTTCACTTTTATAGAGAAATTCAAGAAGAAATTTGAAAAATATGAATTCTATTTTTAAAAATAGAATAAGGGCAATATCCGGAAAACACAAATAGTTTTCTATACTTAAACCTATAATCTAATTCCATACATTTCCACAGTATAGGAACTGTGTAAACAGACCTGCATTAACACCATTCAAGGTTAAAGGTTTTTCTCTGTATCTGTTTAATTATAATGTGAATATAGATAGACAACTTTTCTTAAAAAATCTGCTCTTAGTTTAAAGGGTCAAGTATCTTAGAGAAACAACAACTGTATTAGTTTCTTGTGAATGCACTTTTTTTTTAAATGGCTCAACTAAGGAAGTCACATACAAATACTGGAGGTAGTCTTTGTTAATAGAACATCAGCAGCATAAATTGAGATTATATGAATTTAAAAAAGTGGTACAGAATGGTAGAAATTGTCCAAATTGGTAATCTGAAGCAGTGGTTCTCAAATAGTGGGGCACAAGGCTCCATCAAGGGGAGCGTACTGTCCTAGAATAAAGTGCAATAGCACCTCCACTACATTAGGGGGCAGCAGAGTGTTCACAGGGAGCATACAGCACAGAGTATGAGTATGAAGTGTAGCCACCAAGTGACACCATGAAAACATATTTAACAGGAATGAGAAGACAGGCAGAGAGACGGAGATAAAGAGACAAACGAAAGTCGCCCAAAGCTAAGACGAGGAAATATGACAAAGCGTCTGTAGCGCTTGGTTCACTGTGAAAGACCGGTGTGTTACTGAGTCTGAAATGTTGGAGACAAAGACATTAAAGACATTACACCACAATCACGCTGATGAGACCATTTTATGTAGTTTTATTTTTCAGTATCATATGGTTTGACATGGTCAGTCAAAAATATTTTTAGTTTAATTAAAGATTTAAATCCATTTTTATATTTCAGATGCACTTTAAATCTTTTCTGTTAGTTAATGAAGCTATTCTTTGTTGTAAGTTGGTCCATATTTCTTTCTTTTTTATTCTCTTATACGTTAATAAGGATACAGTGTTATGCAGAGGTACTTAGAACAATTTATAGACAAATGATTCTATTTATAGTTGCATGGGGGGGGCGAGATGTTTTCTCCTTCCACGGGGGGGGAGGAAACTAATTGAGAAGCACTGATCTGAAGTCATGTGACAAACCGAGACACAAAAACAACAAAAACAAAGGTGCTGCAGAAACAGGTCGGTTCACTTCGTGTTGCACTGTTGTCATCGTGCGACACATCACAACACGCAACGCCACGTGTCAAAAAAACAGAAAAACACAAAAGACGGAACACGCGGCGTCCCCTCACCTTTGGGACAGTCTCCCTCGCACATTTTACATTTCTGCGTCTCGTTCCCGTCGGGACTGGTGACGATGACCTCCTGGTTGGCCTTGGGACAAACCAGGGTGCAGGCCACCACCATGTCCAGGTAGTTATCTACAGACAGACAGAAAGGCTGAAATAAGCTGTAGAATATAGAAAAAAGTCTGCAGGAGTTCCGCTGAATCATTGCCAGGTTTTTAAATCACTACTCGTTGGAAACGTTGGCAGGAAATCAACTAAATAATCTTATCTCCTTCTCCCTGTGCTTTATCGAGTGAGGCTCTTACGCCTCGTGCAGCCTTAACTTTTACTGCTTGTGTGGAGTCGCTGAGGCCAGAAACGTCCCGCCCTGAAACCGCCTCTTTACATGACAAACATTACAAAATAAAACCTCAGCTTCAACTAAATATGCATTTATTTCAGGAATTTAAATATTTGTTAATATATAGTTGTTTTTATGAAAACTAAAATTAAAAATATGATTTTCCATATGATAAATGCAAAGTAATGTGTTAACATAGTGCCACTCCTTTTTCTTAAAAATATATTAAAAATATGATTTTCCATATATGATAAATGCAAAGTAATGTGTATTAAAATAGTGTCACTATAAAATATGAATAAAATAATAAAAAATAATTTTTCATATGATAAATGCAATGCAATGTGTGTTAACATAAAGTCACTCCTTTTTATAAAGAAAAAAAATGATTAAAAATAAGATTTTCCATATGATAAATGCAATGTAATGTGTTAACATAGTGCCACTCCTTTTTCTTAAAAATATATAAAAAATATGTTTTTTCATATGATAAATGCAAAGTAATGTGTGTTAACATAAAGTCACTGTTTTTTATAGAGAAAAAAATGATTAAAAATAAGATTTTCCATATAATAAATGCAATGTAATGTGTGTTAACATATTGTCACTCTTTTTATGTAGAAAAAAAGATTAAAAATATGAATAAAATAATAAAAAAATAATTTTCCATATGATAGATGCAATGTACATTTTGTTAAAATAGTGCCACTTTTTTTTTACAAAAAAAGTGGACAAAAAATTATTATTTCTCATGCTATAAATGCAAAGTGGATTTTTATTATGTGTGTGTGTGTGTGGGGGGGGGGGTTATGTGATATATCAGTGGTTAGAAATAAAAGCATCTTTAATGGACATACCTTAATTATCCCATTTATTACTATTTATATTATTCTCCACTTCTTTAGTCCTCATCATAACAACTGAATATTCACTCGTTCTCAGAACGTTAACACGCAGTAAATATTCAAAGAATGTTCTCACAAGGACACGTCTTGACGCATGTGGCTCCGAAGTTGAACTTCTTGTTCGGGTTGGGTTTGGTCTGGAAGGTGACGGGGTCGTAGATGGTGGGCGGGGGGCAGTTGCCTTTACACACCCCGCTGTCGTTGAAGTGGCGACAGGCCTGGAGCCAAGAGGAGGGAGGTAACACGTCATATGAACAGAGACAGAGTAGAATAGAGTAGAGTAGAATGGCCTTTATTGTCATTGTACGTCTGATATATAACGCATTGACCGGTTTCAGTGCAGTTCAATTATAAATACAAGAAATAAAATATGTTATAATATAATGCAAAATAGTATAAAAAACAGGAGGAAATCAAAGATAAATGAATTATTGTGTTAATCTGACTATGGTGGGATTAGTTTTAAAATGTACACTTATACCTAAAATTATTCACCTATCGAATACAATGGATTTCTTGATTTTTTCCGCTTAAAAATGAGTATTTCACCTCAGTTTTTACTTAAATAGGACACAAAAGAAAGTCTTTCAACTATAAAGTGTATATATTTAAAGACAGATTTCCCTCACACAGCACACATCATATCATAGTCATCTGTTGATGTGATTTTTGGTTTTCACTCCATTTATTTACACATTCCAATAAACCACAAATCAATTATGTCTTCAGACTTTCTTTTGTGTCCCATTTAAGTAAAAACTGAAGTGAAATACTAATTTGTAAGTGAAAAAATAAAGAAATCCCTTGTATTTGACAGGGGTAGGAATAATTGAGGGCTTAAGTATATGTGTACGCCTTAGTAGAATAAACAGACCTACAGTGCATTTACATTCAAAGCATAATTGAGCTATGCTCAAAATTTCAAGACTTGTGTTCTTGTCTTAGTTCACATTCATCCTGCTGTTTCAGCAGGGAAATAGGACTATTGATATATATATACACATTTATATCTGTTGACCTTTCTGTCATCAGGTTAAAAACAGTATATAAACAACTTAATAAGCTAAATAAACTCTCTACAACTACAGTTCCTGAACAGACGCACCACTTTTAATTGATTTAATTGATTAGACTTGCAGTGAAAATACACTGAAAATTACTGGGCGTTACGCTTCCAGGAGAAAATCTAATTCCAATCGCATTATCAAGGTGCGTTAATATGAATATGGTCTGATTTCAATCCAAGTAATGTGTAGACAGACATTTTAAAAATCCCACCACAGTCAGATTTACACAATAATCAGATTTTCTCAGGTGTCAGGTTTGATAACGTGATTGGAAGTGGATTTGTAGCCTTAGTCAGACTGAAGCTGGACGATGCTCCACAAAAACAGTGAAGGCAGCACTGATTCAATGTGTTTTCACACAGTGCGACCTGCAAACCTGATTATTTAAAGAAGGAGCGAGACGAAGGGAAACCTGTATTCTATTCTCAGACTGGCAAGTCTGGGCAGGAACTGTATGTAATTGAGTAGTTATTAAGCTTATTAAGATGTTTATATTCAGTTTTGACAGATATCCATGTGCATATTCTGTATATCTACGGCCATATTAACCTTATAAAACAACAGGTGACGCCACATGAGGAGAGTCAGTTATTGGATTTTCTCATTTTATGCAGGTGAAGTGAGACAAGGACAAAAGTCTGACTAGACGCACAAATCAAATTTTGAGCATAGCTCTGCATGAAAAAAACCTACTGAGCGCGCATGTGTGTGTGTGTGTGTGTGTGTGTGTGTGTGTGTGTTGTACCAGACAGTCTGAGTCTTTGGGCCCCGTGCATCCTGCAGCACACTGCATGTGACAGCAGTCGTGGGGCAGAGGGCCTTTACACCGCTGACAGCCGGACGCACAGTTGATACGAGTCACTATGAACAAAAAAATAGATAAAATTACATTTCAGCTTCGTTACAGCAGCTAAAAAAAAACTAATGGAGTCAAGAGTCACACTGTGACATGATGTTAACTCACAGGTTTGACAGTCCGCTTCAGTTTCTCCCCAGCAGCTTTTACCACATTTAGGGGAACAACTCGGACCTGTAGAACAAAAAAAAAACAAGTAGAGCAATGTTAAAATAGCTAAGGATCTTTTATTAGCTTTTCTCCCCATGTGCTTTAATGTGCTTGGCCATGGCCATCAACAATTTATCAATATTACCTGAGAAAATTATATTTAATAAATTAGATTCAGCATTTATTTGGATAAATATTTGGTTTTTTTAAAGGGGTGACTCACATTTAGCAGCACGAGGCTGCAGCCGGTGCAGCCGTGCGTGGACGTTCTGCTCGTCCAGCGTGTCCCTCCACACGATGTTCTGGGGGTCCGGGAAGCAGAGCTGGGGGTTCCCCCAAATGCACACGCCGCCCAACAGGATCTCTGCAAAAGGGGGGGGAGACATCGTGTGAGTGGAGGTTGTACCGGTGGCGAAAACCGGGTTTAAAAAACGGCGTTGTTTCTGACCCGTGAGGCTGCGGAGCCGCAGGGTGGTGAGCCCCCGGCCGTTCAGGGTGTTGTCCAGCACGGCCAGGGTGTAGCTGGAGTTGTACAGCTGGCTGCCCCGGATGATCCGGAGGTTGTCCAGGGGCACCAGACTCACGGAAACGTGGGCGACGAGTACGTAGCCCTGCACCTCCACGATGCCCTGGACGAGACGGGAAGAAACAAATGTCGTCATGCCAACAGCCCTTTTGGTTGCATTGCATTGTAACTTGCTTAAACCAGGTTGCAGGTATCTGCAGCTGTTAAAAAGCTGACCTGTAGAAAGGAGAGGTCAGGGTTTCCGTGAAGGTGAGTGATCTCCAGGTTTCCGTGGACCACCTGGCAGCCGGTGTAGAGCAGCCTCAGGGTCTCGTAGTGGTTTTCCAGGCTGGAGGGCAGGGCCAGCTTCATGTCGGTGCCCAGACACACTGCAAAACAAAAAAAAGGCAAACCTGACATCAAGCTTCGCTTAAAATGTAGAAACTGACTGTTAGGGTTCACCTCTAACCTTTCTAGAAGGAAAATACTATCTAAAATATTACTTTGGCCTCCAATGATAAATCTCAACACACTAAAAATGCAGACTGACACATTCATTATTTATTATATGCCTTCAAAAGAACCTAAAAGCCTTTCTTAACCTAGCTATAAAAGTGAGAAATCTGCAGTTCTGGGAACTGAAGAAGCCGCTTGGTTGAGAGGTGAAATATCTTCAATCACCTAAAATGTCAAGTTGCTTTTCTCTACAACTCTACAAGATAAAGATGCTATAGAACTTAGAACAGATTCCCATCCATCCTTCTTCTGTTAGTCCAGGTCAAGTTGCAGGGGCAGACCTAGACATCCCTCTCTCTGGCCAGGTCATCTAGGTCTTCCAGGGAAAACTCCAAGGTGTCCCCAGGCCAGTTAAAAGACACGAGCTGTGTCCAAAACTATCGTAGCACTCCCTACTAACTAGTAGCTACTTCTTAAACGCCACAGGAGTAGCTTCTATGTGCGATGTTAGCCAGTAGAAGGCACAATTCGGACATACTCCGCCACGGCCATCTTGTCCTGCTTCTGGGATAGCATAGCATGGTTTCACTTGCACACTGCAAAAATAGGACTGGATGTAGAAAACCATCCAGGTAGAGTTCTGCAGCCTAGTAAGGTATTCGGACATTCTAGATAGTGGATTCATCCAACAGTTGCCGGTTTTCAGACGCAGCCATAGTCTCTCTAGCATCTCCAGGGTCTTCTACCAGAGGAACATGTCCGGAACACCTAAAGCAGGAAGGCTCATCCCTAGACACCAAAGCCACCTTATCAGGTTCCTCTCGATGTGGTTCTGCTCTGACCTAGCCATCCTGCCAATGAAAACTCATCTCGACAGCTTGCATTCCGAATCTTGTCCTATCGATTACTACCCAGGGAGATCTCGACCCTAGGTGAGGTTTAACCTGCATTACACCAGATCTCATATCAATGTACATATGATATTTGGTCTGGGAAGCATCCGTTCACTTGTTTGTATTGGAGGCATGCTTTATTAAAGCTCAGAGCTGTTTATTGGGTGCTATAAATATCCATCATAGATAGCTCATAGTCATATTTATATCACCCATACCCATGCCAACCATACCCAATGATGCATCCGATACTCAATGCAGATTAAATAGTTTCGTGCTAAAAGTTGCTCGTTTTTCAAAATAAACTTGCAGCCTAAGTTACTTAGAATGCTTTTTAAGGCTTCATTGAAAGCCGTTTGTCACTATGTTGGATGCACAGTTCAACAAAGTCTAGTCCTAGTTGTGTGATTGTTCCTTGTTGGGGGGGAAATCGGGTCCTTGATGGGTATATCCAGGCGAGATGAGGGTAGGAACGTAGGTTCAACAGAAAACCAAGCAGAGCCGCTCCAGCCTTTCAAGACCCAGAGATCCTTGACCACAACCACTTTGGCCAAAGCTTCAGATTTAAAGGCGCTAATTCTCATCAACCAGTCCAGCAAGAGCTGAAGGTCATGGTCCGATGAACCCAACAGGACCACAACCCAATCCTAAGGCCTAGAAATCCTAGAACCAAAACTAAATCTTTAAAGCTGACCAAACATCAGACTCCAAATGACTAAGGATTTAGAAGGTGTCACGGTTTACGAGTGGCCTTGAACGCATTCTTTGAAATACAAACCTCACGCACGGCCTCCGTCTCTTAGTGTGTATGATATATTTTCCACTGGCCACAGCGAGTAGAGATTCCCTTGTGGGTCATACAGCATTACAATTCATGGTTGGGGGGGTTGTAGATGCATAGCTCCCATGCTTTAGCAAGCAGCCACAGTGGATAGTCCCTCCTCTTCTGGGGTTATAAATGACTTCCTATGGCTTCCTTCCAATAGACAAGCCACTTTTCCTGATTAAGGCCACCCCCCTTTGTGCTATCTCCGTCCCTCCTTTTGGAGACATGGTTAAATGGAGTCATCATCGTGGGGCACGGGGGAGGGGGGGTGACAGGAAGTCACGGCGATTGTCGTGAAACACCCGGTCCCACCGAGGTCCGGGGGATACTCATGTGCTCAAATTGTGTGATCAAGTATGTGCATCTGCCACGTGTAAAGTTTCCCGGGCGCTGAGAACTTGACTCACATCACAGCTGCTGCAGCTCCAACACGGGCAAACAGAGTATTGTGTCATACTCGGGATCCGCATTAAAAAGCTGACAGCAGGCTACCGTGGCCCGCAAATCCAGCAAATGGGTCGATGATTAATAGCCCGGCTGCCAAATATACACACCCAGTGGTTGCCGCCTGTGTCAGATATCAAATCAAAGGTCTAATCGCTCCCTCCCTGCGGTGATGTCATTGTGGTGCTTCATTTTTTAAATCGTTTTTAATGAGGCAGAATGTCCAGAAGCTCCCTGAAACTCAGTGAGACACAAACACGGACCACTCCAAGGATTAGGTAAATGGGCCGTAACAGAAAGCAAAGCAGAGCAGATTTAGCCAGTTCTCAGCTTCCTCTCCTTTTATTCCCTTATTGTTTGCTCTCCAAAAAGTCTCTCAGCAACGTCTGAATGTGTGTGTGTGTGTGTGTACACACATCCATGTCTATTTCCTGAAATGTTCTCTCCCAAACTCTCTTCTTTTGCAGCGTCATGCTTCCCCTCGTCCAACCTCGGTCACTACGTCTTTAGACATTATCTAAAAATGTCCCCCCCCCCTTGCATCCCCATTTCTTGCTGTCACCTCCTCTCAAAGTCCCCTGGTTTGTTGCCCAACTTTTTCTTTTTTGGATTCTGGAAAGTGTCATTTCACAGGAATGTGTCTCTTTGCATATCTAGAAGATGACACACGTGTTGTGTATTTCAGCAGCGAGCGAAGGCACCAGGGGAGGCAGCGTTTCAGTGTCCTGTTCAAAGACACGTCAGCGACTTATGACCCTCCAGGTCACAACATGATCCCTGTGTCCAACACACACACACTCTTGCACACACACATACCGATGCCACTGGCACGGACATCCAAACACACACATACGCAGGATTTAGCGTGTTCGTGCTTGTTGGGAGATGCAGCTTTATCCCAGCGACTTGGCTTTGGGAACTTCCACTGGTCATGCTGTTCTGTGGTTTGGTGGTTCATGCTCTGTCAGTCTTGCATGACTTTAATGCGCCAATGTTCATTTCTCTCAGCGTCCACATGCACTTCTTTGCAAAACAGAACATGCTCAGACTGAATTGGGTAAGAAGGCCTTCATGTTTTCTGCACCGTCCGCTTGGAATAGTTTTAATTTGCTAACGATGTGATATCGTTACTAAGAATTTGATGCAATATTATCTTCATAAACAGTGTTTTTTCAATTAAAGTGTATGCGCTTTTGAAATGCAGATTTATTTTTTCTCTCTATGAGCCAGAAATCCACTTACATAAAACACAAACTTCACTCTGAAGGTTTTCACAGCGGAGACAATATTTTATGATCGTTAGGTTGATAAAAAGACATAGATAGAAAATCCCCTCTGACTCTAGTATGTCAACAAAATGAAAGAAGAATGTTAAATCTGGCTTTACCAATGAAAAGTATGTAAGTTAGCACCATGCATCATTTGTGTAATTTACCATAAAATAGAAAAATAATCGCCCCTAGTTCTGTTTGTTTGAGTGTTGCATCCTTCAAGCTAATGAAAAGTTATTGGAATCTGAGACAATAAATGTTTGCATGCACCTAAACTTTTGTTGGATTTGCACCTTTGAGATCGACTGATGCCTCGCTGTAGGTTTTAAACTAACCTGGTAAAATAAAGGTAAAACAAACATTAGAAACAAGCAAGCAGTCAATGTGCTCATATTCACTGGTGAATCCGATTTAACGCATCACAGGAACTCGATTTCAGCTTTAACTGGTTGATCTTCACTTTTATTGAGTTTCAAACAGCCAGAGTGACGAGCGCTTTGCTTGTTTTAGCAACAGTTGCTCGTATGGGGATTGCGTTATGTATCCCATGTCGAACAGACATTTCACACAGCGAATAAAAACTCGAGGCTTCGGTTTGCTCCGATCAAATCATCCACTGACGCATCTGACATTTAGATTTGGTCCAAGTTTAACTCTTTAACTCTATAAAATCTCTGTGTCATTTGTCTCCAATGGCAGGTATAATCTGATTTTTTTTCAGACTCTGAAAACTAAAAAGACAGTTTGAAGCCACACCTCTGTGTGTGGCAGCATGCCAGTTAACACAAGGAGTGTGTGTGTGTTTACCAGTGTGTGTACACCGAGCGACACACACACACACACACACACACACAATGGCATGGACGTGAGTGTGAACCGAGTGGAAACGCTTGCAGCGTGACGCACCAGCGCCGTGGACGGGCTCATCTGGACTCAGCTCTCCTCTGATAGATCAAATCCCGTCAGAGCTGAACACAAACAGAACGCGCTGATCCGACAGGAACGTTTATTAGCCCTGAGATTAAAAAAAAACAAAACGTCAGCCCCGATGCTTCCAAGGCGCCGCTGAGGCCTCGCAACGTGCCTTCTTACGGAAAATTTCTCCCAACCTCCCCGAGCACATTCTTTCATCCCCTTAACTCTACAACCAGGAAAGGAAAAAAAAAGAAAACAGGTATTGCTCAACAGACAAGCAGAACAGGATCTGTATGTACTGGAGCTACAGATTAAACCCACTGTACTTTACTGGGGTTTAAACAGCTGCAGCTACAGATTAAAACAACGTATATGAAAGAGGAATAAGATGGTTTATCTATGCTTATTTGTCAGAGACAATACAACAAGAATGCATCAAGCTACACAAACATGATAGTGTTGTAGTGTATTGTTTGCAACCCCAGTCCTTGGTTAATACACTTATATATCTAAAGTTAAAGTTCAATAAACTACAAAGAAGCACTATACAAATACAATTAAAGCTGGCAGTGTTAAATACATGATTCTATATACAAATTAAGCCATGACAACGACAGAATTACAGCATACAATTTTGTATTATCATCGCATTGTATGATCATAATAGGAGATCTTTATCAATTAATTAATTATCCACTATGCATTTATGTTTACTTGATATTAACTGCACTGATCTATATAGTTATAAAAGTTTATTTTCAGATAGTTTTTTTTCCAAATTTGGTTTGGAATATGTTTGCTGTGGGACTTTTAAGCAGCATCATTTATTTGCATAATCTAACTCTTCTGGTTAATACCGCCATTGACATTTTTATCTCCTTCTGAGAGTATTTCATAAGCCATTTGTGCCTTAGAGAGATGACAAGCAACCGAGATCCCCTGCCAAACACACACAGGCACACACACACACACACACACACACACACACACACACTAACACACACTCAGTTTATTCCTAAGAGGGCTGCCGAAAAAGATTTATTTTGCAAATGTGGTTTCCTTGTGTGGATTTGTTTCACTCTCAATGCTGAAGGTGCGTTAACTCAGAACGAAGAAATCAGCGAGTTAGGTCACTAACCAGCGGTCTAGACCGGTGAGTCACGGCCGGCCGAGTTAACCTGACTTTTAGTGACCTCACAACAACCCGGGGGCCAGTGGAGTGTGACAAGGACACGAAATCCTGTGGGTTCGGAGGCCGCGGAGCAGGGAAGAGGTTTGGTTTTGAAATGGTTTAGAGGGAAAACCCCCTAATGATGCAGCTGCAGATTCACCCGCTGACCTCCGCAATTCATGTCGGCCACAGGACGTGCACGTGTCGGCGCGCATGCATGCGTGTGAGGGAGTGTGTGTGTGTGTGTGTGTGTCACTGGACAGAAATACTGGCGTAAGACGACTTTATAATTGAAAGAAAACACAGTTGAGCTTTGTCCACTCGCCGAGGACGAGTTGCTGAACCAGTCGCTGATGCCACAGAGCTCCACTCCGGAGGAAAGTGCACCGACCTGTTCCCGCCAACAATGCAGCTGCATTTGCAAACCACTTCATGGGCTTTGTTAGAGTGTGTGTGTGTGTGTGCACATAATAAAGCTCCTACACACACAAAAAGACTGGGGGGTAAACTCGTTTTTATCCTGGGCCACATAGCGTTCTGGCCGATTGTAAAGATTCTACAAATCTATCTGCCTGTTATTATATCACATAAGTTCCTTTCCATTCATATTAGTGTCTAAATAATTATAATTATTATTTTTTAATTATATGTAATAGAATTTTAAGAATGTGTCAATGTAGAAAGGATTGTTATATTGTTGATTTTAATAGCTAATCACTATAATCATCGCAGATATCTAGAGACGTGTAAAAGAACATGCTGACAACCACTATTTTATGGATTTCTTGAAGTAAAAAGAACAATTGATCCTCTCGTCTCTGTTAAATTTTGACATTTATTAGTTTTTCTGTCTCTCAATAAATCTGAAGCTCTCGAGGGGCCGCAGAAAACGAGGATCCGGGCCGGATTTGGGCCGCGGGCTGCGAGTTTGACACACGTGCTGTAGTTAATTTATATCGATAATTAGTTCTTAACTTATTTCTACTTAGAGATTTCACCCATAATTAAAGCGTGTTTCTTTCTGACCTACTTCCTCTGCATGTTTTTTTTTTTTAACCTGTGCAATAAAGTCTATTGTGGATTCTCACAGTTACTAATGGCAATAATATTTACCTAAAAGCTTTTAAAATCAGCTGACAAACTTATTGATATTTGATTATAAATCGTTATCGATATGCATATACTGAAGTGGGGTTAAAACTAAGATTTTTATAATCTTTGTTTTAATTATAGCCTATAAAAGTCTAAAAAAAGACAATTTCACAACAGCACCAATGAATTCTATAATGTAATTTTTTCTTTTATATTTCTATAGTAGTTTTTGTCTAAGCAACAGTAAAAAAACTAAAAAATATATTATGTTGACTAATGCAGGACAAAGCTGCAAATCCTTACTTTCAGCAAGTCAGAACCTTCAGATGTTACTAAAACTAGAAATAGACCGAGAACTTCAACGATTAATTGATTAATTGATCAATTGATCAGAAGAAAATTAATCGGCGACTATTTTATACATTAATGAATCGGTTTGAGACATTTACGACAGTAAACTGAATATTGTTGAAAGAAAATCATAACTACAGGCGACAAACAAACAACTAATCCACGGATTGATTGATAATTAAATTATCTTTAGGCCTATGCAGCTTTGACTAAATCTTTAAGAAAATTATGATGAATATTTCCAGAAATCAAGTTGAAAATCTAAGATACAGGGCAGCAAATACATTTTTAGTTACCTGCTGATTATATTACCTGATTTATTTAGCAATAATTAAAACAGCAGAAAACTTCTGTAATTATTGACTAAATGATTAACTAAAGAATATGTCAAAAGAAAGGCTGGAATGAAGCACCTTCTTTTATTTAATGTTCCTATAAATATTACTTAGAAAGCATCATTAACCCATAAGAACCAACTGTGACGCTGGTGTCACTGTCGCTTTAAATGTTCTGGAAACTTCCTCATTCAACCTCATCCTCAAATTAAATTGATGAAGGCTCTCAGAAACACCTGGTGTGGTCATGTGACTTATAACAGCTGGATTTTTTTTTAAATAAAAAGGTAAATTTCAACCCAATTAAATAATGTTAATGATTTAATAACATGTCCTGTGTTACACTTAACCTGTTCTGACCACAATTTGTGAATAAATTGATATTTAAAACAAGTTATGAAAATACAGTGATGATAAATATATATATATATATATCACATCTGGCTATTAATCTTAAAATAATCATGTAAAACCTCAACTGATGTAAATGTCACAAAAAGCAAAAATGGTAATGAGGCACTCAATTATTTTAGCTGGTTCACTTATATGGTTTAACCTATAACTAGGGATAAATTTACAATAATTTGACATATTTATATGTGACATCACAGATCTGTGATACTTGGAGGTCTTTTTTTTTAATTATTAAGAAATGTGTTTGATGTGGTGCATTTGGTCTGTTTCAGGAATCTTTTCTCTATGGGTCAATGGAGGAGTTTAATAATGCAGATTTTCAAAATAAAAGTCGTTAGTATCAGAATTTAATTTGCGGGACTTGTCTTGCACATGTGATGAACTCGTTTGCACTTTCAGTTCAGCTCTTGTTCTTCCTGGCATTGACTCAAGCAGCGAGTGTGACAAGTGGCCCTCTATCAGACAATGTCCTCTTTACAGCCAGAAGTGAATAATTGACATCGTCATGATCCCTGGCACACAATGACTCTTGTTGTTGTTGGTTTGTTGTTGTTGTTTACGAGCTAAACAGCCTCCCTGACAGTGGCGTCATTTCAGTTTGAGGCGAAGCAACTCGCCCTCATGGGGGGTCAGGGGGGTTAGGGTTAGAAAAATCTGAAAATGCAGAAATCCAATGCAATTTAAGAGCAAAATCAACAAGTTGTAGACTGTCAATAATTACTATTAATGTATAATATCAGCTACTCTGAAACTGCAAATTAATCACATGTTTAAGGGATATTTTTCTAGTTTTTAACACTCTTAACATGCAAAACGAGTGTCTGTTCATGATTATTGGAACAATGAGAAATAGTCTGTATATCCTCTGCAGCTTCTGCTCTTAAAATGCTTTAAAAAATATGATGAACACAAACCAGCTCCAGCCATACCGACCTGTTAAATTTAACATTTACTGAGTAATACGAGTCCTGCTCATCTAACTTGTAAAAGCAGTGATAAACAACCAGGTCTCACACATGCACCATCACTACTATGAGCTACTTGCAAATTGCAAATTAAATCACATTTTTATCTGTTCTAAATGTACCTTAAAGCGATATTTTTTCATATTTTTAACACTTAGCATGCGAGTGGACCAATATGCTTTAGGCAATTGGAACAATGAGAACAGTCAAAAGTCAAAAACCGCAATTCTGATTTTAAAGTGCTCAAAAATATGTTGAAACCAAACCAGTTTTCAGTCATAATCACCTGTTAAAATGAACATTTACTGAGTAATACCAGTCCTACCCATGAGTCTGAGTTGTAAATGCAGTAAAACACATCCAGGACTATGGAAAGACCTAGACCTGCAATTATCAATCTACTAATTGCCTGCATTTTGATGAAGTGATTTGAGCAACTTTTTTAAAAAAAAGGAAATGTCTCTTGAAAGTGACAGCTTCTCAAACCTGATTATTTTATAATAATAATAAATTTTATAATTATGGTTTGTGGACAAAAAAACACACTATGAACCAACTAATCGATTCATTGTTCTAATAATTGTTAAATTATGGAACCCTAGACAAATCTATGTTTTCCTCCTGCTTCAGTTGAGTTAAAATCCATTTAACTTTAATAACACTAATTATAATAGAAACTGCATGGCGCGTGCCATGCCCTGACCCCACTCCGCGTCCTGCACGCACGAGCTGCAGAGCAGGTTTCTCACATTTCTTTACCTGTTCCTCAGGTGTTTATGCTGCAACTAAACGCACCACATGTCGCAATGAGCGTGTTTGTCCACACAGTGAATCTCAGTAGTTGTTTTTTTTTCTCTTTCTGACAGGTGTGAGGTTTCGTCCTTATCAGCGCTCCGCAGCCACAACAGCGCGGGGCTGCGGACTCCCGCAGGAATGCGGTCGGTTCTCAAGGCGCAGACTGTCTGTGCCGAGCTGGTCGAGAGTTCCGCCGAAACGCAACCGACAGCGACTATATCCTGGAGACGAGGGAAAGTGGGGTTCTGGTAAGGGGGTAAAGTTGGGAGACTTTTCACCCACCTTCTCTGCCCAGCGCGCCCGCGGCTCCGAGCAGCAGCAGCGGCAGCAGCAGCGGCGCGGCCCCGACAAACGGAAAACTTCTCGCTGCCTCCATCTGCCGCGTCCGAGCGCCTCTAGTCCATGTTCCACAAGTCCAGAATGTTCCCAGAAGAGGGAAAGAAAGTCGGGTCCACGCTTCTTCCCGTCAGCTGTTTTAACTCTTTTTTTTTTCTAAGACTCGCTTGAAGTTGTTGCTCGTTTTCCCAAATCTCAGTGACTTCCTCTCTGGAATTCTGAGCCTGTCGGTAGTAAAGACGCGTGACAGCGCGCAGGAGCCGAGGGGGCGCGTGCCCGCGAAGGCCTGAACGGGGAGTGGCGGCTTTGAGTTGAGGGAGGGCGGGGGCAGGGCGGAGGGGGGCGGCTGTACGGGGCTGCGTGCCGACGTACCTCAACGGCGGCCATATTGCGACGGGCTCCGGTACTGAGCTAAATATCATAACTCGCTGAAGTTTTGACCAATTTCCAAACGGTTTGGTTTGTTCCGCGTGTTATTAGCACAGGTGTTATACAATGATATTGAATATTTATATAGATATTGAAATTTGAGTTGTGGATTTAATTGTCAGTGCAATGTAATTGCTTATAATAAGCGTTTTCACTTCATATTATATTTCTAACATTTGCTCATGTTCGTCTGTAACACTTTTTGTGTGTGTGACTGGGTCAGTGAAGAATCATGGTTTGCAAAATGAGAAAGTCAAAAACTTTAAAAACACAGTTTTAAGAAGAATTTATCAGGTCTCTCAAAATGCATATTTAGGAATCATGTTGATTTCTTGTCATTTAAAAGTCCATTTGTATCTTTAAAATAAAAAAACACGAGTTTGAGCGATTTGTTTGACACACAATGTCTAATGGTATAACCAAAAAGAATGATAAATGTCAAATATTTAATCTACCTCGAATATAAAACTAGCTGATAGTATAAAGCTCATAATTATACCTTATAGGACATACATGACGTTTCTAACAAGCCAGGTAGTTTGAAAATCGGTTAAAAAATTAGTAGGTTGTGGATGTTTGATTGCTTAATGCTTTAAGGGAGCGAGCGGCCCGACACAAGATGGCGGCCGTGTGGGGACGAGGTTCATTGGGCAACGGGTGGGTGGGGCGTCTCGTGTTCTATACATATCTATAGGTTGAGTGAGGAGATAACGGCTGCGGCACGCGGGAAGGCGGGGCTGGACGCCTTGGACATCCAGCCCCGCCCACATTACAGTCAATCACCGCCCACATAAATTACGTCACTGTGATACGTTTATGACATTCCTGAAAGCTACTACAGAAACAGTAGGTTTAAATACTGAGGGAAATACTAACTTTAACACGTAAATGCAAAAAAAACCAAAAAGCCTTTCTTTAATATATATAATTTGACATATTTGTGTCTTAAAGATACTTTATACATTCAAGGAACATGAGTGATTTCAATTAACATTTATAGCTTGAATTAGCAGACATGTTACCTATTAAAATTGTGAATTATGAAGAGAATTTAGTAATTCTCTAGTCCTTCACCTTTTGTATTTTTAAAATATATATTTATGATCTATTTTTCTCATCTATGCTGTGTTTTGTAATATCATACCCTAGCCTTGAGTTACTGTATCTGTACTGTACCTATTTTTGGACATATCTCCCAAACCGCAGTTCCAAGAGGCCATATTCCTTATCCAAAGCCTTAGGTCAAACAGCATTTTTTTTATTTATTATCTTTAAGATATCGATGAATTTAATGATGTGTATTAAAAGCCCTTCGTTATGTGTCGAAATGATTATTTCGGCAGTATTATAGGCAAACCAACTTTTTATGAACGCACCATGGTGACGTCATCAATGTGGGCGGTGATTGACTGACAGGGGCGGGCCTTTAATACATTGGTTGAATGAGCCCTGATCTGACCCCAACACTGGACATGTTAATAACACTTTAACATATGAAATGTTACTAAGACATGTTAAAAATGGTTTAAATAGTTTTATTACCTAAAATAGCCTAAATAATGAATATATTTTTAAAAGAATACATAAGCAAAAGTTGTAAATATGGTCTTAGAATAGTTCCATACTACCTTATGTAAGTTAATGTGACTCCAATACGTTAAATGCATTAGGAATTTTTCACATTTCCGTATTGGTGCCATATGTCAACAAATCTTTCTTATATAGTATATTGAAAAAATAGAATATAAAAATTTAAATAAAAAACAAGTTTACTTACCCCAGTTAATTAATCTATGTAGTGAAACTCTTCCAAACTTCTAAAATGAAAGAAAACCTTCAGCTGTGAGACAATGATACTCACATTGACCTTGAGCAAAAAGAAACTGGTTATGTGATCTCATAAATGATATGTCCTTCCAAAATAAAAGCCCACTTTCACACCTAACTGTAATAAACTGAAAAAATCATCATGCAGTGAACTTGCTTACAACAAACTTAGTTTATGACAATATCAAACTACTAATTCCATTACTATTCATTTTTATTATCAGGCTTATAATAAAAGTACAGATCTATTAATGCACTCAGATAATCAGAAGTGTATTATTCTGCTGTTAATCTGCATAATTATATATGACTATATGACTTATGAAACAACATTATTGGACAACATTGTCTAATCATGTTAGTGAGGTGATTAATGTGGAGGGAAGATAAAAATAATGATCTAATAAACACATTTAGATTCATCTTTTGGACGTCTTTGGACAGAGGTTTGTAATGTGTTGTTTCTAGAGAAAAGCCAGAAAAAACTCAGTAAAGTATTAATCTCTTAAAAAAATATTGGAACCTATTATACTACCTTCTGGAAAAATGCTTAGAGCATCTAGGTCAATTCATTTTTTTCATAAAAAAAAAAATAAAAACAGCAAGCTCTACTTCTCCAGAATGAATCTCATTCACATTATATGTGCTCCATCTTACTCGTGGCAAATACTTATATAAAACTTTTTTATACCAATTACTTCCTGTGAGCCGCTGAGTTTCCAGAGGGAGACATTTGTAGCATTTCACCAACCGGGAGCATCCTCATATTTCTTCCACTTTTCTCATGCCCCTTGCTCCACGGTCACGAATCAGGAGTTGAAGGAGGAAGAATAAAGTCCATTCATCCCAATCTGTCCACTCTCCCCACCCACAGCAGCGCGGGTCAGAGTCCAACCGACTGCACACAGCTATCAGGAAACAACAAAAAGCTGCCCAGTTAGCCAAGGGGAACACATGTCCCAGACATTTCACAAGGTTTTAGTGGGCCAGGCCAAACATAAATATTTGGTTCCCACCAAAAAAAAGGCAGCAGCAGGGCGCCATATAAATGACATTTCTAGGATCTAGGGTTCCACTGGGGCCCTGCAGGAGATGGAGCCAACCCAACTGCTGCGATATGAATAATAATCCACGTTTAAAGGGAATTCTCAAGCATTTGGAAAAACTTTCCTCTGAAATGCTTGAGAATTCAGACAAAGTTTGCTCAGGAGAACACGTTTGCACATTCAAATGCAAATGCAAAACCTTCGCAGGGGGGCTTCTAACATGAGGTTATATTCGCAGGGGTGAAAAGAGATGGGGGGGCGGCAAGTGGGTGAGAGATACTGTGTGCAAGTGAGAGAGTCAAGTGACAACTACAGTGCAGATTGCATGAAGCAGGTAACTCACCATTCGTCTTCATCATCTGCATTGTTGTAAATGTATTAGATTCCTCAGTTATATAATGTTTCTAGTGTCTTACCTGTTTTATGTTTATTCTAAATATTAGATTATTGTCAGTTTCATCAGGTCAGTTGTTCCTGTAGATATTAAGGATTTTACACAATTAAAGTGAAATCCTTTTTTTTGAGTAAAATAAAGATTTTCAATTTTAACTCACTTAACGAAGGCCCTGAGTGACATATGCTGAATCACCTGGTGTGGTCATGTGACCACCTGGCGTGGTCATGTGACAGTGTGTGACAGGTGTGACTACTGTCAAACGGCTGAATTTTTGGAATAAAGGTAAGTTTTACCACAATGTTAATGGTTTAATAACATGTCCTATATTACATTTTCATATATTCTAAGGCTTTTAATAATAAGGAATGAATTTACCATATATGAGACATATACTTTACCACATCACAAATCTCCGATACTGGGAATTAGTATTTAAAACAAAAAAAAAGAGTTTTAGAAATATCATTCATGTGGTCTATTTTGTCTCTTTTATTTCCCCCATAATTTCCCTTTAAGGGGGAAACGGGTCCACGTTCCTATGGGTTAAGAAATGAGACATTGAGTAAATTCTTGAGTATATTTATCATGTAATAATTTCAATTACTTCTACAGAAAGTCAAAACCTTTTTGAGATAGTTTTTACTGATTTTCCCCTTAAAAAAAACACATCACAACTTAAAATCAATGAGAAGAAGATTCATATTTACAGGACAAATTAACTTAAAGTCTTAAAGTAGGAAAAAAACACCACTGAGCCCCCGTCCCTTATCGACAAAGACCACTTTTATTTGTTCCAAGTCTTTTTAGATTTTTTCTTTTGGTCAAAACTGTATCTGTGAGGTGGAGGAAGGTGATGGTGAGCAGGGCAGCAGGCAGAGGGCAGCACATGGGTGAGACACGATGGCCGACAATGAGACCATTTACTGAACAAATGTGGATTTAGTTTAATAAAACCCTCAACTTATCACAGTAAGAACCAGTGAGATGATTTAACCTCCTATCAGCATATGACTTTACGATAAATTGACATCTCGTTTTAAATATGTTCACAACTGGGGTTCGGACACTTCCATTTCATGAATGTTGCTGGTTATTAAACGCAATTAAATCCAATAATATAAACCACGATGGCTGGTAAAAGTATGAAAATATCATATATGTTTTTTACTGGGATCTCTGCCACAATGTCAGGAATCTTTTTGCCACCCAAACCTCTTGGTGTCTTTCATCCTCTGTCTTCCCCCACCCCCCAACGCAGCCTGTCAGCAAAGCTAAATATACCCATCGTCTGCCACTCGTTCACGCAGCAAACCGCGGACATATTTATATATTCACACACACTCACACACACCATCAGTGGTTCTACAAAAGGGTTGAGCACAATCTGGCTCTCTGACACACACACACACACACACACACACACACACACACACACACACACACACACACACACACACACACACACACACACACACACTGTTTCAGTTTGTGATGACGAAAACAGCACAATGTTGAGCCAAGGCAACGTGTACACACACACACACGTGTCATTGTTCGCATTCACACACAAAAATACAAAAGGCATGTGCAGAACTTAAAAAAAAATATGCACGTAAATGTACACACACCCGTAAAGTGCACATATGAAAGGGGGAAACCGAGGGGTGAAGACATACATGGTACGAATCCAACTCTCAGTAGGAAAACAGCAAAGAGATATGATATGAAATAAGAAATGTTCTGCATGGTCATGATACAGTGTGTGAGGCCGGCGTGGAGGGAGATGACAGGGCGATATGTGTAAAGCAGCTGGCTGAGTGTGTGTGTGTGTGTGTGTGTATACTGGGAGCCAATCAAACGACTTAACCACACATTCATTCACATTCACACACGTTTACCCCAGAATTTATTAAGAATCTCTTGATTTGCCCCTCACATATGTAAAAATAATATCTCCACTGACTGAGGCTTCGTGTTGCTTATTTCTTTCCATCTTCCAAGGCAATCCAGGTGAATAATAATATAATAAATCTCGTGATAATACACCCTATTAAAAAAAAAAAATCAAGTCATCACTGTCATTCACATGATCAAAACAACTAAAGGCAGCTGATGAAGGTACAGTAAAAACTGGGGTGTAAGAAAAACAAAAGCAGCGGTGGAAAAACAAACAGAGGCACAAAAATAAAAGGTGTGATGGTGAGAAAAGAAGAAAAAAAAAAAAAAACACAGTCAGCTAGAACGGCCTCCAAACATAAACCACCTCCCTCTCTCTGGAACAATCCAGGCGGCACCCCTTCACAGGGGGGCGCCGCTCTGTGTCCGCCAGTCCACTTTTGGCACAGATGGACCCTGACGCGCCGTGGGTTACGCTGGGTTAGGACGGCTCTGGGGAAAAGAGGGTTGGTGCCATCTATTGTCGGCTACACAAAACTGCATCTGGTGCGACGCGAGGCGACTTCAGGAGGGACTGAAGCTGGTGAGAGTGAACTTCTACAGAGACAGGAACATGAACCCAGGAGCTCGATAAAACTGGGTCAACACTTTTTTTCCCTTCATCTTGTTTTGCAGTTATGATAATAAATGGAACAAAAAAAAAAAAAGTAGTGCACGCCGTACAAGGCAAAGTTAAGTAGAGCAAGCATCAATCATGATCATTTCAATAAAAAAAAGAGAGAGAGAACAAGAGAAAGAGAAAATGTCAAAGTCTACTTTGATGGAAGTCGAGAGTCACAAAAAGGTGTCATGCATGTCGTCTGGGCTGAGCCGTGGTCGGATCCTCCTACTCCACTTTGACGCCCATCTTCTCTGTGTTCAGCAAGTAGAGGCTGTCGTCTATCAGGAAACTGGAAGACAGTGGGAAAATATTTATACATCGTTCATCTGGGGCACGTCAAAGCACTTTCATCAAGTATTTATCCCTTCCACAGAACACCTAAAAGCAACGTTTCCTCTGACCTGTAGAAAAGGAAGTGCACGGGGACGGTGCTGAGGTGCCACACGGCGTGGGCGTCCAACACCCACAGCAGCGGCGGGAAGTCCAGCAGCTCCAGCAGGGCCAGGCCGTGCAGCAGCAGCACCACCAGGCCGCACTTCCACCAGTAGGGCAGCGTCCGCCGGTTCTGCCAGCACCAGCACAGCCACCACAGCAGGTTCACCATGCCTGGGGGGGGGGGGGGGGGGGCAAACGTCCCACAATACAACAGGAAACCAGTGGTTTAAAGCACAAGAGGGACAAATCATGGTGGACCAGATAAAATACAGTTTTAAGAAGCAATACATTTTGTGTTCTTGTCATTTAAAAGTGAATTTTTCTACCATTTTTAAAAAACACCAATAATGTTATGATGCTATGATGAAAGAAGAATTACACAGAAAATTTGATGAATAGGTCAGTGACAAATCAACAGGTTTAAAAAAACATTCATCTGATTTCTCGAAATGTACATTTTGCAGTCATGATGCTTCCTTGACATGTAAAAAAATATATATTTGTGCCGATTTCAAGAATCTGCTGAATAGCTGAAAAAACCTAGAATATAAAATTAGTTGATAGCATGTCTTTTAACTTTTAAAAACCTTTTTAAGAGAGTTAAACTATCCGGCAACAAGTTTTTAGGGTTACACCAGGACATTTTTAACGTTCTGCCCTATAACACGTCGTGCCACATCGTGCCGTACCGATGGTGGCGTTAGCAGCCATGTTGTAGCCGTAGTCGAAGCTCACGAAGGTCAAGTAGGACACATGCGAGGTGAAGGCCAGAATGAGCAGGACTCCCACCATGCTGGACACGCCCGGACGCCTCAGGCCCAGCGTTCTGTCCACGAGGAGGAAAAAAAAGACAAGTGTGAACGGACAGGATCTAATTACAGAACGTGGCTTTAGTTTGCATGAGTTAGAGTTCATGAGTTAGCGCTTACCTGACACAGCATAGATAGATGGAGTAAAGAATCACAGCTGTTGCACAGAAATAGTCCATTTTCTGAAAGAGGGCAACACACAGACCAAAGCATTTACCACAACAGAAACAAACATATATACACACACATATATATATATATATATTAAAAAGCTTATTGTTCTTTAAACAGAATATACTGTGCACTACTGAAAAGCTTAGACAGATATTTAAGCAGTTCACAACATAATAAAGCTACACCTTCAATGTCATATATATATATATCTCAGAGTTCTCCAAGTCGAATTAAGACACCCAGATAATGCGATTGGACTTAGATTTTCACTGACCTTAATCAGAGTTAAAATAGATCAGGAGTAGTAGTAGTAGTAGTAGTAGTAGTAGTAGTAGTAGTAGTAGTAGTACAATAAAAGAATTACCAGAGCAGGAATGTGAAAAAAGCCCAGAGAAACATCCATTTTCTTTTAATGATGAAGTATTTTGAGAATACATATTCAAAAAGATCTGCGACTAAATGAAAGAAGGACACCAGAGCAAATCCTCATTTGGTTGGAAGCACTTAAAGAAAACATATAACCAGGCAATGTTATTAATTAGAAAGGGAAAGCTCTGATTATAAAAAACGCCAGTTCCACTGTCACTGATTTAGTTTGTGTGATCTGTTTGGTTCATAATCTCGTTCCTTTTTTTATTCTGCTTCTTCTAAAAGGCAAACTATTCCCCTCCAGAGCAGCAGATCCTAAAGCCAACCACCTATAGTAAATAAAGAGAAGAAGAAGAAGGAGGGAAGCGTCGTAGCCTGATGCTGTGTGTTTATGGTGAGATGGAACCAGCCAGAGTTAGAATATAACACAGCAGCTTTTTATATGTCTGCAGCGTGGCTGCATTTAGCGACGTATGATGACAGGGGGAAGAAAGATGGTGACAAAAAGTGCAATGAACACTGGAAAATCCACTTCAGCAACATGGTGATTCCATCAATATATAAAGAGATGTGATTTCAGACATAAGGACCTAAGTCTAAAGCTGATAGAACTTTGTTTGACAAATACATAAACACATGTTGGAACTATAAACCTCCTCTCTGCAGCCAGAATCTCATCTACTTTTAACCTCAGACTGTAAATGATAAATAATTCAGCTTTAGGCTAAAGACAACATATACAGAACTGAAAAACCATGAAGCTTCCCACCCCTTAAAGGCCGTATTAACCGGTGCGGAGACGTTCCCGTCACTAGTTCAGTTTTCTCTGTTTCCTGTAAACTGGGACATTGAGCATAGCTCAATTTAAGCGTGTAAACGCTCTGAATGAATCGCTGACTGCCTGCGATGTGAAAAGGCTGCTCCTCGCCACTCTCGGCTCATTGTTCCATTATAAACAGCTGCTGTCGGACAAAAACCCGCACTGACATTATTCATTTATGGAGGCAGACAAAACCCTCTGAAGGGATGCTCGCGTTTGCTGAAGATGCCTATTGTAAACTTTAGCAGGTTAGTAACAAAAAAAAAAATTACCTCAGTGAGATACGTGTCCCGGGTGTGAAACACTGTGGACCAGAACCAGGCGTTAAGGGAAACCTGGAGAAACACAAGCACGGATCTGCATGAATATACATTCTGTAGCGTTTTTTTTTTTTAATTTTTTAAAAAAGTCATTTCCCGGCGTTGGACCGACCAGGGAGAAGGCGTTGATGGTGTGGTACATGGGGCTCTGCCGCGGCACCGTGCTCCGGTAGCGCAGCAGCATGAGGAGGCACGCCAGGCCGTTGAGGAGCGACGCCATGGCCGACGCCGGCTCCTCGAAACACAGGAAGCGCACGAACGGCCACTGGGAGAAGACAGATATAGCAGGTTGAATCCAATAGGCTTCAATAAATTAAAACACCGTTCATTACGCAATACACAATAACTAGAATGTAAGTACATGTACTCAAGTACTGCAGAAAACTAAAATTTTGATTTACTTGTATTATACTTTCCACTGTATTTCAGAGGGAAATATTGTATTTTATTAGTCACACACAATGTTTTTTGTCTAATGACGTCGTAGTAAGGTCACATTTCAGTTGTCTATGCTCCACCAAACTTCTTACATGATTTCATTAAAAAATATATATATTTTAAATGATCCAGGACTTTCCTCTCTAATGTTTTCATATTATCACTTTATTAAATAACAGCCTAAGTCGTTTTAATGAAAGTATGTTTTTAGCCTAATCTGGATTATGATGCCACATCTGGTAAAATTGAGTGATAAAGGCTTTAGGTTAAAATGCTTTATAGAAATGTAATATTTAATTATAAAAATTAGTAAGTAATAGTATAGTAAGTAAAATGATAATTTAATATAAAGTGCTGTGGATATTAATAAATATGCAGCTAAATATAAAGAAATAAAGGAAGTTCCAGGATCTTCATCCATTAAACATGTGTCATCACTTCATTGTAAATTCTCCACATCTCAGGTTTTAAAAAAATCATAAAAACTGGATGTTGATGAGTTACGTTCAACAAAAAACAGGCACAGGCCACCTTTAATTTAACTCCAGGTAATGTCAGATTAGAGTTTTCACTATGGAATGAAAGGACAGTTTATTCCAGGTTTAAAGTTGAATAAAGTCACTAGAATGTTCAGGAATTGGACTAAAGTCACTTTATTCTTTAATGTTATGTAAGTGACATAACATTCTATGTATGTCCACAGTCATCCACTGTCAAGGTCTTTTAATTCAAATTACTAATTATAAAATTTTCTCTGCATTTGATAAAGTTTTTTGTGTTTTCCCAACACATGATACATAATGCGTTTAGCCTATTCTGCTGCGAATACTGTTCACCACTACATTTCTGTAATGAAAACTGCATAACTTGCATGTGATATTGGTCTGTTTGATTGAGAAAAGAACGAACCTTGCCGTGGAACTGAGGGACTCGGTACCCCTCAGCCTGGTAAAGGCCCACCGTGGTCCACATGCACTGATAGCGGCAGTCGTCACGGCAAGTCCAACCTGGACCACAACCAGTAGACAGCGGTTGAGGGAATCATAAGGTGCTAAAAGGACTTTTTCAAAATGTTAATAATATGGTATCTGAATGTTTCAACTTCTGTTATACATAAAATCATAATAAATACACACATATTGTTGAAATAGTAAGGGAACACAGGTGTTTCCAGTGATGCTAATTGACATTTGACATGAAATAGTGGGTAACACAGGTAAGACTAGTGACATCAATACAATAAAGACTCCACACCTAAAAAAATCTTTATTAATGTAATTAGTGATACCTGCTACTGCATGTTAACATGGCTGAATGGAACTTTAATTAGTATTTTAATTAGCATCAGGTGTGTTTACCTATTGTTTAATGCCAAAATAGGTCTAAGCATTGCTGTAAATTAAATAAAATGTATGGCAAATTGACAACATATACTTAGTCACCCCATTAAATAATAGAAATAGTCATTTTTTGACAAAAGTGAGTTTTTGACCTAAATCATCTCTTGATGCTGCTGCTACATCCGGTTAAAAATCGTCTTAATCCTTGAAAGTTGAAAGGATCAGACTTTTTATGCCCTATAAGACAATGGACAATTTACTTTTAGCAGTTTTAATTTTGCCTATGTCAAAGTTTTTTTTTATTCTTTATAATAAAATGCTTTGACTCGGGCAATTTAACAGCTTAAATGATAAAGCAAGAGAATCTATGATGCAGAAAAAGCTCTAAACATGATTCTTGAATCAATTTCTACTGGTGAGTGATAAAAGGCATCCGTCTTTTATGCTTTATAGTAATTTAGTCAAAACTTAATAGGTTATACTTAAATAATAATGTAATATAAAATGCTGCACACATCAATGAATCCAATAAATATGTAGCCTAATATAAAGAAAGGAAATAAAGGAAGTTCTTCAGTCCATTAAACTTGTGCCATCACTTAAATGAAAATTTGCCACATCTCAGGTTATAAAACTATGGAACTAAAGTTGACTAAAGTCACATTAGAATGTTCAGAAATTGGATTAAATCACTTTATTTGTTAACGAAATACACCCATCCAATGTCAATGTTTTTTTTAACTGAAATGATTAATAAAAATATGGTTTTATTGATATTGATAAAGTTTTTGTGCTTTCTCATAAACTTGGATAAATGACATAGGCCATTATTGTAACAAGGTGACGACTTGTTAATTAAAGTCGCAGGTTGGACTTTCAAAAGGCCTTTCGTGACACCTTGCTCATCCAGAGAAACCAGCTTTTAACTTTCGAGGCAGTTTTTCGGGTTCCGGCGTCATGTCGGAGATGCCGCAGGCTAAAGTTAGCGCCGTTTACCTGTCCACTCACCTGTCAGCATCATGTAGCGCGGCTGGGCGGACTCGAAGCCGCGGAGCCGGGCTCCGGTGCAGTTGGTGCGGACACACTGCTTCACACAGTCCCGGTAAACCGGTTCCTTGTCGCCCTGAGAGGCGGTGACCGCCGTGGTCACCGACAGCAGCAGCAGCAGGACGGCGGCCGGAGCCGGGAGTCTGACAGATGTGCAGCGGGGCAACGGCGAGGCCATGGCGGCTCACGGCGCCGTCTGCGCTCACGAAGGCACGGCGGGGCGACAGCGGCGGCGGCGGCGGTGGTGGCGGCTCCCGGGACCGGCGGTCCACATTACAGGACGGCCATTCCGAGCGGGTGTCGGCACAGCGGCAAAGAAACGGTTTACGAGTTGACGGCGGTCCGCGCTGTTTTCCCTGCGCTCCGGTCAGCGTCAAGAGTCACGCTGCCACACCGTTCCAACCGTTATTTTCAAAATAAAACACTTATTAGAGAAGAATGATTTTGGAAGCTGTTGATTTGAGGGAGAAAAAAAGGTCCAGCTGAAGCACCCCTCTATATTCCTGCGTCCTGGAATGTCTTTTGTTGTTCTGTAGCCCTACCCGCTCATTCGAGTGAATACTTTCAAAGCGACTTGTTCTGTGCTTTTATTTAGAAGAGAGTGGGTTTCGTGTCGTTGCTGTATGTACTTCCTGTTTTGGATGTCAACGTCACGCAGTCACGTGGCTCATTGATAAAAGGATTTTCAAAGCTTTACATATGCTGTACTGTACCTGTATGTTTGTATGTGTTAAGGATCAATAAATAAAACAATAAATTAATATATAAATACAAAAAAAGAATAGAAATAAGAATATTGTCTATTATATATCTAAAGATATGTACTGAATGTATAATTACATATAACTTGAAATACATAAGTTGAATCATTAAGTTACCAAACTCATAACATAATAATAAAACTCATAATAAAAACAAATTATATCATATTTTAAATATAATATTAAAATATTATATGATATTTAAATTTTAGAGTGTTTTATATTATATTGTTTTAATTGTTTTTTTTCAAGCATTTTTGCTTGCATATATAGTATGATATAAACTAACAATGGCAACATAAAAACAGGCAAAGAGTCGCTATTAAGTTTAAATATAATTTATTATATCATTTTATATCTTTATTGATTTTTTTAAGCTACAGTCCCAGTCAACACTTTGTATTTACTTGAATAGAAAAAAATGTGTCCAAACTTTGGACGGTACTGTATGTAAATTAAAGGTGTCTTAAATCTCAGCTACGCGTAATACACATGCTGATACATAAACTAGTTTGACATCATTTGAAATGAAAATGCCCACAGTCCAAAACCTCCTGATATGGGGGCATTTTACTGAATATATATTATCTATCTACATTCTATTTATCTACAGTATCAATATATATAATTGATGGCCACTTCATCAAAAAATGAGAAAAAAGTTTAATATCAGTAGTAGGGCTGCAACTAACCACTTTTTGGTGTTTAATTTAGATTTGAGTAGTGTCAATGAGTATTTATTGGGTCTGTTATAATCTTCTTTTTAAACAAATATGCAAAGCTTTTCTCTCTATTCTCTCTTACTCTTTTTCAAGATATATATATATATATATAGTATATCTTGCAATATACTAAAGATATTTGCTCTCTAACAGCAACATAAATTGATTCCGACACTTCTGGAGTAGTCTCACATGTAGATTTTTTTTAGATACCAGTATGTACTGGTATAAATTTCATATTTATTATCATTTGTAGCAGAAACAACTGAAAGAATAGGCCTACAGCTTAAGTGGCTCCCCTGTCTCCACTTGTAAAAAATCTTCCTTTGAATATGCAAGGCTTTTCTCTGTGTCTGTCTTGTCACACTCAATTATCACGAGCCGCGTTCCACTGCCTGTCATCATCAGAGTTTTGTAAATGGTAACTGGGGCCTGAATGTAAAAGAGATACCGACAAGATGCCAAACAAATATCCAGTGTCATACAATATTCTCTATATTGTTTGCAGGCAGCAGATGGCTCCAGACAACTCATGTTTCCACTCAGGATTATATGACTCAGTCAACACTTTTCTGAGTGTCTGAAAAGTTATCCTCAAACCTGTATACATGGAAACAAGGACATTAAAAAAAAGAATTAATAAAAGTTGAGAATTACCTCACCTTCTCCAGTGTTAAAATTAAGGTCTATTCAAAATGTGTTTTTAACTCATTTACTAACAATGCAAATAGGAAAAGTCACAATTAACACATTTTCTGATCTGATTGGAAACCCTGGGATTATTAAACTTTAATGCACTATATAAATATTTGCAGCTAAATTAATCATATTGGTATTTAAAATAACGCTAAGAACATCCAGTTTCAGGTTATTTTGTCCTTCTGTCATGAACATTTTGGGTCAAGGGTTTGATGAAATTATCAGAAACTGGAATTTAATGGATTTGCCCAATTCTCTTCTATAATTTTCATCACCATCTAACTAATTTAATCTAGATAACGCTTCACCATGCGTATTACAGTCGGTGTGCAGTCAGCGCTGTGACCCACGGCCCCACTCAAACCAGCAGACACAGTGTTATACGAAAAGATAGTGGATTTTATTTGTACTTTTTTATTATTTTTCGTTACAGTGGTACAGTCACAACAACAGGAGAGAAACAGCAGCGAGACGGAGGTGGGGGAGAGAGTCAAAACAAAGACGTTTCACTTTTGTTCATTTCTTCCCTTTCCTCTCGCTCGCCGTCTTTCGCCATCTCTTTCTCTATTTACAAGACTTTAAACCTAATAAAAGCTGCGCTTTTTTTCACTTCTCCTTTCGTACCTGTGCCTGAAAGAGGAGGAGACAGATGGACTTAGAAAAGAGAGGGGTGGAAAACTATTATAGCGCGGCACTCCTGCTCTTTTACTGTGCGCTCCTCTGAAATAAAAAGCAAAAGGGACAAATCCATTAAACACTCTGTGTCGGGTTGAGACTAACAGACCACTGGGGTCAGGCTATTACCTGTTTCAAGTAAGCGGCTGTGCATGCACCACAGCGCCCGTCATGACTGACCGCTGCACACACTGGACTGTCTATACATGCACGGTGTGGCCTATGGAGGTCTATGACGCATGCACTGTTGGCCTGAACACGGAGGACAGAGTGAGTGATGGTGGGGAAAAGGAGAAGGAACAAGAGGCAGGGACAGAGATAGAGAGAGAGTTTCAGTATCACAAGACTATTTTTTATTTAAAAAAAACAATCCTATGTTCCCCTTACGGTACTCACACACACAAACACCCCCCGCGGCCTTCGCTCCTCTCGTCAAATGTCTCGATAAAGGAGACAAGTCTTTTCATAGTGAGCTGGCGAGCGGAAAGAGGGGGCCCGGTGGGGGTGGGGGGGGGTGTGAGGGTGTGCGAGGGATCGCGGCGTTGGACGGGTGTGGGTAGACGTCTGAGAGAGAGGGCGTGAACGGAGGTAGAGGTCTGGACGAAGAGGCAGGACTTATTCCTCCTTGTCCTCTCCGTGTGTGATGACGTAGCAGATGTTCTTGTAGTCGACGTTGCCGGCCACATCGGGGGGGAAAGCGGCCCACAGGTTGGTCATCTGCAAAAGGAGAGATTAAAAAAAAAAAGTCTCACAACCCGTAATGGCTTCTGTCAGAATGAGAACACAGGGGTGGACAGAAGGTGATCAGCTCACCTCCTCGGCGGTGAATCTGTCGCACTGGGTGGTCAGGAGCTCCTCAAGGCTGGATTAAAAATGATATATACATATGAGGTATTGTTTCTGAGAATGTGCTTTAATAGAAAAGTGAGTTGAGCTCTTACAATTCCTTCTTGATTGCTCCGGTGGCCTCGGGGTCCAGGACCTTGAAAGCGCTCACGATAACGTCCTCGGGATCAGCACCTGAAGTGGAAAACCAGGCGGCTTAACTTAAATAGCCAAAAAAAAACACCACGCACAAGTGAGCAGATAAAAGATGCGCTCATGAAATAACACGCGAGGTGACAAGCAACAGAGGAGGAGACGCGCGGACGCACCCTTCAGCTTCTCGCCGAACATGGTCAGGAAGACGGTGAAGTTGATGGGGCCGCTGGCCTCCTTCACCATGGCCTCCAGCTCCTCGTTCTTCACGTTCAGCTGACCCATGGTGGCCAACACGTCCCTGAGGTCGTCCTTGCTGATGATGCCATCTCTGTTCTGGTCGATGATTGTGAAAGCCTGAGAGGGATAAGAAGGTTAGTCCCGTCAGACGGCGTTCAGCCTATTAGTGTCCAACACAAAGGATTAAACCAGTGAAAGCCGAGATCCTCACATCTCTCACAAGTCCTCGTCAAAGACTTACTTATGATCATCATTTGCGAACGTGTAAATGCGGGGCTGCTCACCACTTCCCTTTACGCAACCCCGGGAGCAAAGCGCCCCGGTGAAACCGAAGACGGCATCACCCAACCTTTAGGGACTTGGCAGCTGGTCGCCCACTTGTCTTTTTAAGGTGTTGAAATTGTCTCGGAATGTGAGACAAGCCCCTTGTGACATTTATGGCGGGGTATTGATTACAGCTGTCACCCCCCTCCCCATTCCTCCGCCTCTTTTTTTTGCCTTGTGACGGAATCTTCTCTTGTCACCAATGTTCTTTCACCTCTAAGGCCTCTAATGTGTCAGCTGAGCTACTGGACCTATTGTTTTCTCTTTTTTTTACTCCAGAGATGATGCCCGATCTGACTTTTTTTTTTAGTTTTTTTTAACAACACTCATGTGACAATCGTGCCACGTCCACAAATAGGAAAGTAAAGGACAATTCACATGTACACAAAGATAAGCTCCTGATCTTTCCCGCTTTAATATGTTTCCACCAGCTGTTGGGCAGCATTCCAGTGGAGTCAATGACAGGGAGCATGCCGAATGTCTGAGGAGGATTACTGAGCTGCTTCAGAGGAGCTGTAGCTGCTGTCAGTGGTGATCCTCAGATTTACTGTGTCATGCTGATAAGGACATCTCCCGCTGTCATGCGGGCGAACCGGTTAGGCCGGTATCATTCAGGGGTCAAACTACCTCGGGAGGTCAAATGATGCATGAAGACTCGTGACAATGAGGACCTCGACTGACACTACTGGGAAATAAAAAGCTTCGCGATGGGAAAAGTGGGTGAAGAAGATGTTACCTCCTTGTACTCCTGGATCTGGCTCTGCTCAAACATGGAGAAGACGTTGGAGGATCCACCCTCACCCTGCTGCTGCCTCCTCTTGGCCTTCTTGGGTGCCTGGGAAAAGGTGAAAAGAAGAAAAAATGAGCTTATAGAAGGACACACAGGTTCATATCTACATCTCTAGAGTGACTAAAATGGAGAAAAGAACATCTCAAATATAATTTAAATCTGGTAGCTTTTGGACTTTCAGTTCAAATTATTGAATTGAAAATGAAGATGAAGATGGATTCTTGTGCAAATGTTTTTTTTACTGTCCAATTTGAATGTATTGCTTTGGGGATTAAATTAACAAGACAATGATCCCCAAACAGAGACACTCAGACATCATAAACCATAGGATGTCTAACTTTTATCTGCTCAATTCCAGCAGATACAAGTTAAGACTTGGTCCAAAATCCAAAGTTTTGAGATGCTCAGGTTTCCCAATTTTGCTCCACTTGTCGGTAATCCAGACAGCAAACGTGTCAGTGATGCTCGCACGCCATCACTTCGAGCACAGAGAAGATCCTACATCCGAGGAACGTGGACGCAACTCACCATCTCTCAAGTTTTTTGTGGGGTTGTTGGTGGTAAAGAAGAGGAGCCTACGCCAAGCCGATGTGACTGACATGCATCGTTTGGACCCTTGGGGCCTTATATACTAGCCCACGGGGGGCTAACTTTAGCCACACCATCAGGTTTGGAAGGAAAACGGAGCCGAGGAAAACTAAGAGAAAGAGGGAGGAGTGAGAAGGTGGCGAGGGGCGTATCGGCTTACCGATGTTCTGAAATAGGCCCCGGGGACTTGGAATGAGGTGAATTCAATGCCAACTCACCGGCATGACTTCAACGTCCAACCCTGGACTAATATGGCCAAACAGAAAACGCTGACAGACAACTGAATCACCTCAGATCCTCCTTCTTGTTGACCCACTGAGACTCTTTGTTGAGGCTATTTCTGTTTCTGTTTCTTCTTTTTTTTTATCAGCCACGAGAGAACAAAACGGCTGCTGCTGCTGCTGCTTCACTTTTTTCACTTCAGTCGTCCTGACTCATGCTTTCTATTAATTAACCGCCACGAGCGGCTCAAGGTGCCAACATGTAATTGCAGTAAGCCGACATATCTGGAAGTCATCACTCGTCCTAAATGATAACAGTTGGCCGATGGTCATCGGTTCAGATTCAGAAATGACACACGACCACCAGGCCCGGGGAAATGGAGACTGCATCAGAGCGAAATGGAATCCCTAAAGTAAATCCCCCGGATACTCATGCAAATATTTCCTGACATTTTTCTGTATGTGTAACTTCTAAAATGTGTATTTTTTTGCTGCTCTTTAGTATTTTGTGCAGCGCTAGAAGTGAAGAATGTCCTATAAGAAATCATTCAGACTGCAGCTATTAGTGTTTGTGCCAGCGACAAATAAAAAAAAAGCATTCACCAGGTCTCTCAAAATGTAGATTTTATTTCTTATCATTAAAAAAAGTCCATTTACATAATTTTTTTGCATAGATCATGATTTTGTGTGATTTTTTGGACATGAAATGTAACTGAAAAAGGATGATAAACTCGTGTTTTTAACGTTTTAAAACCTTACGCTAGTTAAGACTATCCGGTTCCAGGTTTTACGGTTACACCACATGACATTTCTGGCGTTGTACCAATTACCACATATTACGTTTCACGTTATATTTATGAGCAGTTGATTTTTTTTGTCATTGATAGCGGGGGTAAGAAGTCACATCTGTGACTGGGGGGACGGGGGCGGCACATGACGATTGAACGGAAAGAGCCACTTTTCCAACCAGGGATGCTCTAATTTGGGGTCGCTCCTTAAAGTGCCCAGTATAGTTTGCTGTAGGACAGCGGGGCCTGGTCCACCCACACGCCTCCTTATATGAGCGCCGGTGGCTGCCATCAATCACACGGACGTACAGCGGCACAGGCCGACGCGTCTGGGACTTTTACAGAAATGTTTGGTGAGTTTGTTTTACCCGTGCCGACGTCCAGCGGCTAATTATTTAAGTCTGGGGACATTAGGTAAATCCCATGTGAGGAAGAAGGTCACCGGCAGAGGACTGACCGCTTCATGTATGGTATGGGCCTGAAGGTGAAAAGAGAGAGAGAAAGAAACCAAGCTCTGTTCGAGGCCATAAAAACCAGACAGCTGGACAGACGGAAATAGACCTGCTCCCCCTCCATTCTGTTTCTCAGCCATTTTGACTCTCTTCTAAAATTCCAGACTTCGCCCTTCTTGACACCTCGAGCGTCAGGCCTTTTTTTACCCACCTGCCTTTAAGTTAAAAAAAAATAATTGACTTGAAGGCAGCTGTCTTTAGAATATTCAGACTGAATAAAGTACTGATTAATAAAAGCTGGGTAGCAAAACAAAAGGTACTGATCAAAATGTGTGTTACACGAATGAAAAAGCTCATAAAAGCTTAGATTTGTGCCATTATTAATATTATTATTTAAAAAAAAAAGATTATTTTAGACTATAATACTTGCAATAAATAAAGGTAAAATTTACCTTAAACTCAATTAAAAGCAGAAAGTGATTTAAATCTCACTTTCTACAACATGAGACAAAAAGTATTCCTTTCTATCTAAATAAAATTATATGTGTCGCCTTTTATTAAAACTGTGTGTGTGTAAAACCACTATAATAAGACACAGAGCAGGGGATGGTACATCATTTATTCTCTATGTACGGGTGAAAGTAGAAACAGCGTGTTGGTAAACCCTTAAATAAACAAACCTATGGAAGTAAATCAGTGCCAACAGATTATGGATTAGAAGTTTTGCTCTGAATTTTTTTTGCATAGAATTTCAAGCATTTTTTTTTTGCTTCTAATTGTTTTCCTCATGTTAAATCGATATAAAAAATGAATGCATTAAAAAAACTTCAGACTCAAAAGCCAAATTTGTCAATCTGAATTTGTTAACTTCTATAGTGTATAGAAGTAAATCAGTGCCATTGGATTTTGTATTGAAATTTATAGCCCTGATTTTTAATGTTTTATTTGCTTCTTTTTCATTATCCAGATGTTGACTCTTGAGTTTTAAGACACAGAATTTTCCATTTTGCCAAAGGCCAAAAAAAAAATCAAAAAGTCAAAATCTGAGGTTTGATTTAATTCTATATACATCTATATTGCTCTATTTCTAATATTACATATATACATTTACATCTTTACATTATAACTGTGTTTAAGGTGAGGTTGAGACACTGCATAAAAAACACAGTTTTCATCCAAAATCAATCAGGTCCTCTTCCTGAACAACTTTACCGCCTCCTTCTCTTTTTGACCAATCAGCTATCAGTTCCTTCACTTCCTTCCCAAACTCCTCGTGCAGTTTCCTGAACTCCCCCTTGGAGCTGCAACCCCCCCCCGACCACTCCGCCACGTTGGCGCTCCTCTTGGGCCACAGTTTGGGGGATTTCTTGGCGGTGGATTTGGACGGAAGCGTCGGAGTGAGGAGCATAGGGTTGTTGGAGCGGGGAACGCACGCCGCCGCCGCCACGACCGGTGACGCGAACGCCGTCAACGGCGAAGCCTGCGGGCCCTGGAAGGAGGCGGGGTATCCTAGTCTGGGCGTGGCGAAGCCCGGCGTGGAGGCAGCGTTGGCCGGGTCACCAGAGAGCTCACCTAGCGCCTCTGGAGGAGAGACAAGTAAAAATAAAAAAGACGAAAAAATGTATTAGTCAGCCTTCCTGTTATTTTAAAACTACCATCTGAGCTGTGAGACAAGTGAAGATTTTTAATGCAAAGTTAAAAGATTTTGCATTTCACAAGCTGCCGTGACTGCACAACTATTTAACACTATTATATATTTCTAAACCAGAAAAGGAAAGAAACAGCTTCCAAAAGGCAGCATCAGTGTCTAATGTTAAACGGTTATAGCGCTGAGCAGCTCCTTCAGCCAGAGACTCAAACACCAGGAGCGCTTCCACAGATCATTCATCCCGACAGCAATAGGACTTTATAACTCACTGTAGTCACTTTTCCTTCCATTCGTCACTTTTCTCTTCACACACATCCTGCACCTTAAGTATGCATTAGCTGTGTATGTGTACATGTGTGTATATATGCAAATATGTAAATATTTGTGTATGTGTATGTATGCATATATGCTTTGCTTATGCATACTTTTTTTTGCTATTTAATAGTATTTTTTCTCCATTCTTATGTCCATAATGCATACTGTGTATGAGGATCAACAAATTCTACAAATTTTGTACATAATTTGTGTATTTTTACTTTTTATAGCTTTTATTTTATTTTATTTCCTTTTCTTTACTCTGTATGCTGCAGTTACAAGCAAGTTTCCCCATTGTGGGATCAATAAAGTCATATCTTATCTTATTTTAATAGTTTAAATAACCTTAACCTTATTAATAACAAGTACTGCAGAGATAAATTAACTCTAATTTGTGATATAAATGCCCTATTAAAACGATAAAGTGAGTTTCTGTCCTAAATCATCTCCTGATGATTCTGTCACATCTGTAAAATCACCTTAATCCTGAGTTAAAGGATCAGACTCTTTATGTCTTATAGGACAATGGACTTTTCACTTAAAATGTTTTTTTGCACACAATAGATTAAAATGCAAATATAACAGGCTTTATGATGGCGGCTGTTTCAAAAAGCTTCTACAGAAAAAGAATCAACTTCTACTGGTTAGTGATAAAGGCTTTAGGCTGTAATGTTTTATAGGATTTAGACTAAATTTAACAAGTTATACTTTAATAATCATTTAATATAAAGTGCTGTGCATCTCAATAAATTCAACAAATCTGCAGCCACATATAAATAAAGGAAGTTCCAGGATTTTTATCCATTAATTATGTATCATCACTTCATTGTAAATTCTCCACATCTCAGGTTTCTAAAAGTCAAAACTGGATGATGATGAGTTACGATCAATAAAAAACAGGCAAATAAGAACCTGGGAAAGTGATGAAAAAGGGACAAACTGACATTAGTTTAATCTAACTTTAGAGTTTTCACTATGGAACTCCTATAAAAACACATTTATATTTAGCAGGGCGAGGATGTGATGTGATGACGGCGGCCATGTACCATGATGTGCACGCACCATGATGTGCACGCACCATGATGTGCACGTACCATGATGTGCACGCACCATGATGTGCACGGCTGACGCGGCTGTGAACACAATGCAGCCGTTCTGCAGAAACAAAGCCTCCTCTCTTTCCCTCCTCTCTTTCCCGCCCCCCCGCGGCCCGGCGCCGGCCTCACCTCGGTACTTCCTCTCCAGGTCCATGACGAGCAGGGCCAGGTAGTTGTGGTTGGCGGGCAGCAGCGCCTTGATCCAGCTCTCCTGGCTGGCCTGGTCCTCCGCCGCCAACTTGTAGGTCCTGAGGCCCGGGTCGCTCCACACCAGCGAGAAGGCGAACTGCTCCTCGGACTCGCACAGCTGCACGGTGCAGCCCTCCAGCACGATCACGCCCACGGGGTCGCGGTCGGCCCGCCGGTCCTTGTAGAACAGGAGGTTCCCCTTCAGCACGAACCAGCGCCTCTGGTAGGAAGTCTTGATCTCGCCCTGTGGGGCGAAAATCGGCTGTGGTTTCACTTGCAAATGAGTCAGTTTCTTACACAAATGCTGTGGTGAAACCTGCATTTTAACTGTTAGGATTAGTAACAGGGAAGCTAGTCTGCATCAGTTTTAATAATAAATGCATCATTTTGATTATTATTTTCTAACAAAATGTTCTAACTAAAAAGTTTAGCATCTCAAATATTGTTCGTGACAATAAAAAGCATTTTGGGAATGTCCAGTTGGAGAAAATTTTTGGTAATTTTGGGAAATACTCATTGACATTTTTCACCATTTTAAAGACCAAAAGACAAATCGATGATGAAAATAGTATTTTGCTGCAGACCGGAGTGTTTCATAATACCTAAAAGCACCTTAGGAATGTTATATAAAAAAAAAAAAAAAAATTCCACAAGCTTCGGACAATTTTTAATAAATTGCCTGCTATGTAGAACATTAAAAAGAATGTGTAAAGTAACGTGTAAATTGGTTATTTATACATATTGTGTTAATTGTTTGCTGTGGACTGTTGTTTGTGACAATAGAAAGCATTAGGTAATGTCCAGTTTGAGCAATTTTTGGTATTTTTGGCAAATAGTCATTGACAAATCGATGATGAAAGTGTTTCATGAAATCTAAAAGCACCTTAGGAATGTTAAATAAAACATTGGCATGTGATTAAAAAAAAATCCACGAGCTCGGGATAATTTTTAATAAATTGCCTGCTATGTAGAACATTAAAAAGAATGTGTAAAATAATGTGTAAATTGGCTATTTATACATAGTGTGTTAATTGTTAGAGGGGAAAAAAATAATCAGTTATAGTTTATCCAAAATGTGCACGGCCCAATTAATTTGATAAAGTTTTGGGGAAAACACAAAAAACTTTATCAAATGCAGAGAATGTTATATTTATTATTCATTTCAATCAAAAAACGTCTTGACAGTGGATGACTGTGGACATACATAGAACGTTGTGTGTTTTTTAGAGAACATTAAAGTGACTTTAGTCCAATTCCTGAACATTCTAGTGTGACTTTATTCAACTTAAACCTGGATTAAACTGTCCTTTCATTCCATAGTGAAAACTCTAAAGTTAAATTAAACTAATGTCAGTTTGTCTCTTTTTCATCACTTCAGTTCTTCTTTGCCTGTTTTTTATTGATCGTAACTCATCAACATCCAGTTTTGACTTTTAGGAACCTGAGATGTGGAGAATTATTAATAAAGTGATGACACATGTTTAGTGATGAAGATCCTGGAACTTCTTTATTTATATTTGGCTGCAGATTTGTTGAATTTATTGATATGCACAGCACTATATTAAATTATTAAATTATAACATGAAAGACTAAATTACTATAAAACCCAAATCCATGTTCAGAGCTTCTTCTGCATCATAGATTCTTGCAAAAACTTGGACTTAGGCAAAAAATAAATGACCCATTCTATTATAGGACCAACTCAGGAATAAAGTGATTCCTCCAGCATCACCCAGAGATGATTTAGGAGAAAATCTCTCGTTCACTAAGCCATGGCTTCACCAGGGTTCCCACCCCTCCCCCTGGCCTCAGGTGTCCTACCTTCTTGTACAGGTAACCCTCTTTGTCCACAGGTGAGTCGCAGGATTCAAAGTAGCTGACGACTTTTCGGTGAATCTTCATTTCCACATCACCAACTGCAGCAAAAACACACACACTACATAAAACAAGCAGTCATAAACTATAAAAACCCGACAGCAGCCTCCCACACTTCCCCTTTCATTGCGTGTTTTATGCAGAACTCATATTTAGACGTTTTATCCGAATCTTTGTTCGCGTGGCTCGTGCGTCGCGATCAGGAAATGATTCATATTTCACCTTAATACGTTTAAAACTGCTCATTTCTACACACACTCACTGGTTTATTATATTTCTTTGTGTTATTAGCTGGAAATCTGCCAAACTGACCGCCATTAACAACCAGTGGGCAGCTGCTTGTTATTATTGGCTCGCGCGCGCGCGCGTGCGTCTGGAGAATTCGCGTAAAAGTCGCTTCGACCGGACACGACGCGAGAAAAAGACGCTGCACGTCCCCTAAAGTCACTTCACTGACCTGTGAGGAGGGAACAGATGTGTCTCAGCTTCCTGCGAGTGTGTGTGTGTGTGTGTGTGTGTGTGTGTGTGTGTGTGCCAATCACTTCCTGGTCCTAAAGGTGAACGCAGCTCCACGTCAACACCCTATAATAACACACACATCAGTCCAGTAGTTCATACAAAGTATGAATGACCACCCAGCTGTTCCTAATTCACTTATTACTAAATAAATAAATAAAATAATTCAGCTGTTCCTTATTTAACCTGTGATTTCTTCATGATGATCCAGTGTAAAAGGGACAATGTCAAATTTGTCATATGGGGTAACAATAAAACTGGTCATTGGCACCAAAAATAAAACACACATAGTATTGTTTAATTTTATATTCTAGCTGGATTGAATATATAAAATATATCATTTTTTTTAGAATAAACTAGATTTTAACAAGTCTCCATGATGGCGGCTGCTTCAAGAAACAAGAATCTATGGAGCAGAAGAAGCTTTAAATTATTAGAATTAGAATTATCTAGAATTAATTTCCACTGGTGACTGATAAAGGCTTTAAGCTATAATGTTTTATAGTAAAACAGTCTGCTCCATAATTTAATATAAAGTGCTGTGTGTATCAATAAATTCAATAAATATGCAGACAAATATAAAGAAATAAAGGAAGTTCCTCTAAAAAGCTCTAAACATGATTCTAGAATCAACTTCTACTGGTTAGTGATAAAGGCTTTAGGTTATAATGTTTTTAGGATTTAGACTAAATTTAACAAGTTATACTATAATAAAGATTCACTATAAAGTGCTGTGCATGTCAATAAGTTCAACAAATTTACAGCCAAATATAAAGAAATAAAGTAAGTATATTGGTTTATAGTAAAATAGTCAACTTTCACAAGTTATAATTTAATAATAATTAAATATGAAGTGCTGTGCATCTCAATAACTTTAATCAATATGCAGACAAATATAAATAAATAAAGGCAGTTCCAGGATCTTCATCATTAAACATGTGTCATCACTTCATCGTAAATTCTCCTCATCTCAGGTTCTAAAAGTCAAAACTGGATGTTGATGAGTTACGTACGTCAAGACCTTTTTAATTGAAATGGTTAATAAATATAACATTCGCAGCATTTGTGTTTTCCTGTAAACGTAAAAATAATAAAATGACTGAGGCTGTTACTCTAACAGAGTTACGACATCTTCTATTTTTATGATTTGCGTCATGTTTCTGTTAAATAATAAATGTTCGTGGTGGGTTAGCCTTATATTCTATTTTTGTCTTTCTGTTGAGCCACAAAACAGCAGCAACATGATCGGAGCTTTAATTCCTATCATTGATAACAGTGTTCACCTCTTATTAGAAGCTGTAAAAACTGAAGCACTTGTCATTAAATCATTTCTTTTTGCATGTGTGTTTTTCAAAACCCGAATAGAAGCACTGATATATTTTTAGACGCCATCATGTTGAAGCCTGTCCAGGTCAGATACTGTTGACAGGCATTTTTTTTTTTTTGGGTGTGTGACGGTCGCTGTGACAATCCTTAGCATGATGTGTGTTAACTCAAGCATCGGTGTTAATTACTTACACATTCCTGTTGTATAATATTACTGAACCGTGGAGTAAAAAATACACACAACTGCAGGGGGGTGTAAGCGGATGCTTGAGTCCTTTCTACTTAATTAAGCGATGAGACGAAACATCAGCGACAACTTCTATTAAATCCTCGAGGTTAACGGATCAGTTCACTGGAAAAGTCACTCACTCAAGTCCTTTGCGTTGATAATAAATAAATTTATTGCTTTTATACCACAACAAGTCGTAAAATGCTGCAATAAATACATCTGTCATAAAGCAAGCTTCAGTCATTTCGGGAAAAATCAGGCAAGTTTAATGACAATCATGCTATTGAGATTTAAGAAATATTGAGTTTCAGTCTTTAGCATTCACTTATTTAACGTAGCAGTCATTCTATATGTGGTGAAAAGAAGGAAGTGAAACACACACAGATCACGTTAGAGTTGAGATGTACCAATAAAGAGGAATTCTGCATAAAGAGCATTGGTTGTGAAAGTCCTCCACACACCTCAAACTCAGACATCCACACACTGTCATTATGGTTGAGGCTGAGTGGTGAGCGTTCTATTAGATAAAATTACACAACTCCCTATATAATATTAAGCAGATTTGTATTAGTGCATCTTTACCTGTAGTTTATATTTGATCAGTGTTATCCTTATACAGCGATGTTTCATCATGGTTTCACTGGCATCGACACACAACTGTAAACTGAACAGCAGGAAACTCCCCGTACTGATTCTTGAAGAATCAGAAGTAAACGTTGTGGAGCTTCAAACTTAAAAATACTCTAAATGTCTTAAAAAACTAAAGATTTCTTAAACTTCACAGCATCACGACCACGTCGCTGTTTCAATTTGACTGATTTTGAGTCTCCGTGTCACGACCGCTGCTCCCCCCAGACCTGCTGCAGCTGCAGCGTCTCTCCGATGTGGACCTTCTGGTGTCTCTTCAGGTTCTCCCCCCGGCTGAAGCTCTTCCCGCACTGGTTGCAGTAGTACGGCTTCTCGCCCGTGTGCACGCGCTTGTGTTTCTTCAGGTCTCCGGCCTGGCTGAAGCGCCTGCCGCACTGCACGCAGCCGTACGGCTTCTCGCCGGTGTGGCAGCGCTGGTGGATCCGAAGGTTGCCCACCCGGCTGAACGTCTTGCCGCACACGAGGCACACGTGCGCGTCGTCGCCCCCCCCAAAGCGCTCCACCCTGAGTTTCCTGCCGTCGAAGGCGGCCCTGCTGTGGGTCTTGGTGAAGCCGTGCCGCCTGGACGCGCCGTGGCCCGAGCGGACGAAGACCAGCCCGTAAGGTTCAAGTTCGGCGCCGGCGTGCGGTTTGTGGCTTTCGGCGGCGGCGTTGAGGCGGGAGGAACCGCAGCTCAGGTCCATGCAGCCACCGTAATTTCCCGGCAGAGACGGCGGTTGTGATGTCATACAGTCCGCCGGCTCGGCCTCTCTTTTGACCACAGCCATGTTGGCCCCCAGCAGGGCGCCGAAGGGGGAGGAGCACACGTCGTTTCCGCTGAGAGACGCCTGGACAGTCTTTGCTTCCTCTGTAACTCGCCCCTCCTCCTCTTCTGGCCGTTCTTTTTGCAGCTCGGCTGGAGTTTGACCAGAGTGGCGTTCGGCCCGCGGGTCGGAACCACTAAAGCTCTCCTGCTCTTCACTGATCTGTTTCACGTCGCGGTCGGGGCTGCGCTCCATCGGGTGCGTTTGCTCTGTGAGAACGAGTTCTGAGTTCTGCCACAGAGAGAGGCCAATGTCCTGCTCCTGGTCCTGGTCCTGGTTCTGGTTCTGGTTCTCCTCAGGTAGTTGACCACTTACAGGTAAAACAGCTGTGGATTTAAGACCAAAAGTAAGAGTGTTATACTCTTATTCAGTAAAAGTAACACATCTACTCAATGTTGGGTCATTTATTTTCACTATAATTCCATTCATAAATAAAACAATGACAGAATATAAGTAGCACTGTCTTATTTTGAAAATGAAATCTTGATTTAATAACCATTAACATATGTAGATCCAAATATTTGAGTATTACTTTGCACATGAATTAATATAGGTGGAAATGCAGAGTAGAAATAAATGGGTGGATGGATATATAAACAAATACATAATTAATACAATACAAAATTAATAAATAAAATACGGCATTCATGTGCAAAAAGACAACACAAATATATTAAATTAATTATAAGAATAAAATTAAATAAACGTGCATTTACTATCATCTTCATTTATAAACTAAGTCACTCATTTTTTATATGTGTCACTATCTGAAGTGACACATACTCTATTAGTAGTTTTCAATGTGGGGTCGTTTATTTTCACTAAAATTCCATCCATAAATAAAACAATGACAGAATACAAGAAGTACTGTCTTATTTATAAAAAATATCTTGATTTAATACCCATTAACATATGTATATCCTACCATCGCATGCAAAAAAAAAACATACACAAATATATTTAATTATTTGAATGGAAAATTAATCAAATGTGTGTACTTACTGTCATCATTAATGAACTAAGTCGTTCATTTTTTTTGCTTATGACAGTTTTATTCCTCCCTTTTTGTCACATTTTTCCTACACTTTTTCTTCTAAAACATCAAAAATGGGGTCTGTGTTCTAGTTTTTGTGACTTTAAGAAAACATTATGGGTTTCTTTATATTTTCAAAATTTCTAGATTTTTTTTCCCCAACACTGAAACTATTATGTGATAGTTGCGTCATCTTTAGTCATAAATAGCTGAATAACGGCGTCGCCCACCTTTTCCCTCTCCTGACATCCTGTCCTGCAGCTCCTGCAGCCTCCTCTTCAGACTCTGGTTCTCCCTCTGGGTCCTGCTGGTTTTCTCCTGATACTCCGACACCGTCTCCTTCACCATCTCCAGGACCTCCTGCACGGCCTCGGTCAGCAGCTTGGCCACGCGGGCGTTCAGGCGTTCAAGTTTAGACATCCTGAAATGAAAATGCATGGTAAGAAATAACCGTTGATGCGTCTGCAACAGCAGCTTCTGTCCTGTTCATATGTGCTATTACATGATCAACAACAGGAATTGCCTGGCACTGTTTTATGAGATTTTAGAGATTCATAGAGCATTCTGATTATCTGGCAACTGAAACTAGAGAGGAAAAAGCTGTTTATGTATTACAACTATCTATGCAGTAACTACTAACTATATAATTATTTTCAGGTGATTATTATTACATTAGTAATTAATTAGATGTTATGTCAGTTTTCTGTCACAGAAAACTAAAGAAACCAGAAAATAAAAACACTTGACAATAGAACTTGAACATTTTTCCCATAAAAATGACTCGAAATGACTAAAAATCTAAAATAGTTGGTGATTGATTTAATAGTTGATAAGTCATTGATTATTGGAGCAGCTTTGGTAATTAGATATTATTCACTCAAAGAAATCAAGACCATCTGAACGCTTGGAAAATACTTATTTTTAATGATTTTCACTAAAAAATGAAAAAGGAGAAACTCAGAGATGTTAATATACTTCCTTATCACACTGACTGAAAAAAAGCTTTTGTCTTTTCATCTCATTTTAGCCTTAGTCATAGTCAGGTTCAAGTTAATTATTATTACTATTCTCCTATTTTTCATCATTTTAGTGGCAGTTATACCATAGCCTGTTTAATAGTGATCTGTGTAATAATCACAGTGAACCTGATCATAATTGTCACTATAATAAAATTCTCTATTCAACATATGTTGAATTAATTTAATTAATTTAACATGTTTTAAACAGTCCCCAGTTACAGCAGTATATTTGTGTTTGTTTAGTGCTGGAGTAACGTTACCTGGAAACTAGTCGTGGAATTAGCGGCTAACGTCACCGTAACGTGGAAAGCTAACGTTAACGTTGACGTTCACGTGAGCTAACGTTACGTTAACTGTATCCGCACGTTCTCGTTTTTCCCTTTAAGCATCTCACAGGTTCGACACATGGGTCCAAAACAAACCCCCCCGCTCGGTTCCGGTTAGTTGAACACTCCACTTTCTGTAAAATTCTGAGGAAATTTACTAAAAAAGAAAAAATGAGCCGATAATCGGCACAACGCGAGAAGGCAACAAAACAAGTGGAAAACACCGGAAGCAGAACACGTCTGCTGTTTAGGGATTTTCACAATAAAAGCACTGTTATAATACGTGTAATAAACCTTTTACGAAGCAGCTTTGCTTTTAAAATGGTACAATGTTTAGCAATTAAAACCATTTAATCATGTAGTTTTAGTTTTCTTAATCTAAATTTTATTAAAAGGTTATGTATTTAAACTTGGTGTCAAACGAAATGAGGTGACAAAAAAAATCAATGTATGTTTCTGTCACAGAGCAAATGTAGTTAGTTAGTTATATTGCAAAGAAAAAATCTAAATCTAACATTCTGTTTTACTACAGATAAAAAGAATCTTTGCCAGAAAAAAAACTAAGTTGAAATAAGTTAAATTACCTGCAAGCCAAGTACAATGATTAATGATATAATGGTTCGAAGATCTAATATATGTCCATAAAATCATAGAAATCACAATGAGGATCATTACAGAATATGACGAATATATATTCTGCAAGAACCTAATTAAATAATTACACAAATAGCTCAAATCTAAATTAAATATCTAAATAGTGATTAGTTGCAGCCCTACTACTGAGATTATATTAAACTATTTTCTTATTTTATTGGTGATGTAGATATTGACAACTTTATTGATATTGGGACCCATTTTCATATCTTGCATAAGAAGATATGGTGTATCTCAAAATGGTTTGAAAATAAAAACACATAAACTAGTTTTATATTCAAGGTGTAATAAATATTTAAAATGTATAATTCTTTTCACATTTTGTGTTAAAATCACATAAAATCATGATTTTTGTATAAACAAATGAAACAAAGGGAAATTACAACAAAACCAACATATAAACAAAATGTACATTTTCAGAGACCTGATGAATGCCTCTTAAAGCTGTTTTTAAGTTTTGGACTTTTTCTTCTTGCTGATTTGTGGGAAACGTCTTTCTGACGTAGGTGGAGAGCAGATACGTCTCCACGCACTTCACGCTCCTCTGCATCACTGCGAGGTTTTCACCACAAAGCCCTGAAACACAACCACAAAACTTCATGAGAAACCGTAAAACGCATGCCTTTCTCATGCCTTCCTTTTGCTTTCTAAACACCTGGCCACATTTTCATAGCACATTACATCCTTTTAACATAATGTATGTTCATTCCAAATAATGGTTTGACCTTCTGTGTTTTTCACAAAAAATTCAATCAGAAATAAATTAATAAATAAATAGACAGATGAAGATTATATAAAATCTTTCAACGTCACAGTGCTTTAGATCAAACATTAAAAGCATCAAGATATAATCTGAAAAACCAAAGATTTAAAGTTTGAAAATTAGAAGAAATAACAAAATTTATTAATTAAAATTAAATAGGATGAAAAATAGAAAATTGAAGTTGAAAACAAATATCAATTAAAATTAAAATTAAAATTAAAATTAAAATTAAAATTAAAATTAAAATTAAAATTAAAATTAAAATTAAAATTAAAATTAAAATTAAAATTGTTTCACTCAACTTAAAAAGGTTTAAAAAAAACCAAAAAAATGGACTTGTTTTATATTCTACATGGATTAATTATTTAAAATTTATTGTTCAATTTGACATTTTGTGTTAAAAAAATAGCACAAATCATGATTTTTCTACAAATTTTAAATGATTTGACCTTTAAATAGCAAGAAAGCAACATTTTGCAAGACCTGATGAATGCTTCTTAAAACTGTGTTTTAAAACTTTTTTGACTTTCTCATCTTGCCAAACATGATTTGTCACTGACCCTAAAACAAAACAAGAACACAGTTACAGTGCAGTGAAAAATAATTAAGAACTAACATTAATAATGTGAGACCTAAAACCAGCAAGAGCTGCATCAGCAACAGAGAGAGAAGCTTCAATCAGCAGAACTAATGGAACGTTACCTGTTGGAACTGGAGATAAACACAACCCGACTAGAATGGAAGGTGGAGTCTAAAACAAGTCAGACCTGGTCGAGAAGAAAAGGGGAAGTAGTTTGAGAAAACACAGAAATATCACTGGTCGTCTGTCGCAATACTTATCAGAACTCTGCAACGGACGTTAAAAGTGATGTAATGAGACGCTGCAACGTCAGTCACCACAGAACAGGGCCGGGGCTGCTCACAGGCGGTGGCGTAATGACCTCACATCTACTGGTAAACGCAGAGACACGAGTCTGGAAGCCAACACTGCAGGATGGTGGCGGCCCTGAAGCAGATGAGTTCAGCTCAGTTCAGTTCACGGGTCGCATACAGAGCAATGTGATCAATTATTCAACCTTCAATATACAAAATATGAAAGATGACGTGAGAAAAACAGTGCAATCTGTCTCTCTCCTGAATTGGCTGATCATTTTCAAGTTTTTGGTGAGAAAAGGGCTTCTGATCTGTTTGTGTGAAGCTGTCAAACTCAATTTAACTCATTGGCCGCACACACTTTAATTTAATCTAATTAATTTTGCTTTGTAGGTGCAGAAATACATCAGAAATATCAGGAGTCCTCCAGTGGACGGGATCAGACCCTTGAGCGGGTCGTTTCTGGGCCCCGGGTCACATGTTTGACACCCCTGCTTTTAAGGCGTACGTTCACTGCCCACGAGGAGGCAGTAATAACAGGTCAAAATAGAAAGTGTCATCTATACTGCTGCACATCACTGCTGCTAAAGGCCAGGCTAAACTTGGGATTCACATCTTGTGATGTGTATACATATATATATATATATATATGTATATATATATGTGTGCGCACATACCCACCAGCCACTTACATCTACGAATGTTTTTATCACTTAAATTGGCCTAAATTATAGATATATTTAAAAAATATATAGTTTCAAATATAGTCTGGGCAGTTTCATGTGATGTATGTCAGTGGTACTCTATAAATTATATGTCCTTTCAAAATAAAAGCCCCCTTTTTACACCTAACTGTGAAAACATAGAGTTTATATTAGAGCTTTTTAAAAATTGAAGCATCTGTTGCCATATGGCATCTCTCCTACCTGTATGCTTTTTTATTAACAAAATCACTCATAGTCATTTCCTATGGGATTTATATCTTTGGAACAAATATATTATTTAATATTCTATTGTATTATTCATAAAACACCTTGTTACTGCTAATCCTTATTCAAAATTATCCTTTACAAAAATGAGAAACAGTTCTTATATTTCTATATGACTTTTACTCAAATATGTCATTTTAGACCCAAATGTGGAATTTAAAAGAACAAAAAAACAACTGAGTGATCACAGTGGGATAATTTGCAATTTACCTTTCAATGCACTACATTTCCACCCCAGCAACCCACTACTTTGCTGACTTTTTGGACAATACAATTAATTCAGAAGTACCAAAGACTTTTATTCGCTTTAAATCTGGATGTGCACAGTCCACAGGTGATTTGAAGGCAGGAATGAAGCGGGATTTGTCAAGATTGTGCCTGGTTTCAGTAAAAGAAAACACATTTCCCCTTCCCATGTGACCCAGCCACATCATTGTCTAAACAGGACACACACTTTTGAGTGAAACCAGCACTTTAATCTGTAAATTCAGGGACAGGCAGAGTTTCAGTGTTCAACCCTTAGTATAAATAACACAACGGCCTCATGCAGCAACATCCGCTTACATTTTCTCTTATAAATAAAAGAGGAAAATAATTCAAAGTCAACTCCAGATGCAGCAAACATCCAAATCTGCTCCAACACAGGTGATCTGAATCTTTATCATGAACTGGAGGGACATTGTCAATTTTTTGATATCATGAAGTAACACACACTTAACGTTACATAAGTGCAGGTGTTGTGCTTGGTGCATATAATCAGGATTAAAAAACACTATAGCTTGTTTAAAACCTTGAAACAAAATTTTAAAAATGGCTAACGGGAACATGTGATTTTCCAGAGTGGCAGTGAGTCCTGCAGGAAAATTAAAAACGCAGCCATGAATAAACATTAATGATGCTATAACAGTAACTATAAAACATCATCCAATGGAACAAATAATGATTCGTCCCAGAAACTGAATAATCCAATATTATATTAAGGTAAAACATATAAAAATCTAGGGGTCTAGGAACTGAGGCACTCTGATAAAAATCATAATTCTCTAATAAACAGGGATAGTTCTGTATTCTTCTTCAGGATCAGAGTAATTGAGAACAGGTGAGTCCATTTAAAGAGGTCTCGGTGGTCATGTGACCACAGGACACCACCCACAAACAATTGTTCATTAAAATGAACAGTAGATGTTTTAAGGAGTAATTTGGGAGAGGGCACTTTTACAGATACAGATATTTAAACAGGTAAATGTTTAGAGGGGATTTATGAAGATGAGGAAAAACGGCTAATTTAAAGTGGTTCTAGGAACGCTTATTTGGTTCTCTATCCCTGTTCATTAAATTTTGTATTTTCATCGAAGTTCCTCTGATTCCTCTAGTCAATTTTCTATCCATTTCTGCAGTTTCTCTTGCATCTCTCCTGCACCACTCCCTCATACATTTTCCCCTCGTATAAAAATCTAAAATTTTATTGTGTAATATTCACAAATCTTCTGACATTTCTTGCGTTGGGACCATTTTTTTCTCCTTTTTCTGCAAAACAGGTGCTGATTAAAATACAAAAAGAACAGATCACAGGTGAGTCTGCTGGTGCTTCTTCATGTTACTGGAGTGGCTGAAGCACTTGCCGCAGTGGCTGCAGCCGAACGGCTTCTCGCCCGTGTGGTAGCGCAGGTGCACCGTCAGGTAGCCCGACTGGCTGAAGCGCTTCCCGCACACGGAGCAGCAGTACGGCTTCTCCCCCGTGTGCACCCGGCTGTGTTTCTTGTAGTCGCCGGCGTGCCTGAAGGTGCGGCCGCACAGCGAGCAGCAGTAGTTCTTCCTGTCGTTCCTCTGGAACGGTCTGGAGGCCGAGCCGCACGCCCTGGCGTTCGTCTGGGCGTTGAACCGCTGCTCCGCCCGGCCGGCGCCAGCTCCGTCGTAGCCGCGCGACGGCGCCTCTTCTGTGCCGTTCTGGTGCAGACTGAAGAGGTCTCCCTGCTCAGAGTGGGGTCCTCTCCTGGCCTCAGGGGGGTCCAGGTAGATCCTGCTGAAGGATGCAGAACCTCTACTGGCGTCTGCATAAAAATTCGGTGTGGTGGAGTGGGTGGCGTCTTCATCTGACGCCGGTTCTGCTTTCATTTTATCGTAGTTTTCAGTGATTGCAAGTGCAATTATGGAGTTTTCCTGGTTGGAGGGTCTATTGTTAGCCTCCGCTTTAGGAGTTCTTGAGTCGTTTATGTAATCCTCATCCACCAGCGGTGCTGTTGTACATTTCGGAGAGACACCGGGGGTAGCTAGTGGTACGATGGAGGCCTCACAGTCCAGGTCTTCGTATGGATCTAAGGAACAAGCGACGTCTTTATCAGAAGGAATGAGTTCCAGCTCCTCTTCTACTTTCTGTTTCTGCTCTGTGGGAATAGGGTCCATCTTGGCCAGCTGGGATGCAGGGGGAGTTTGCAGCACGATTCCTGGAACACAAAATAAGAGTGTCAGCTTAGAGGTTCTACGTTTCTGGACTCGAGTGTCGTCTCACCATTGTTCTCCAGCAGCAGCTTGTCCTGCAGCTCCTGCAGCCTCCGCTTCAGACTCTGGTTCTCCCGCTGGGTCCGTGCCGTTTTCTCCTGATACTCCGACACCGTCTCCTTCACCACCTCCAGGACCTCCTGCACCGCCTTGAACAGCAGTTTTTCCACTCTGGAGTTCAGACGCTCGATTTTGGACATTTTTATTAAACTGAAAAGACAGAACGGAGCCTTGGTTTAAAGGAAAATGCAGAAACTCATGTGGTGTAACATGCATGATTTGTTTTTGAAAGTTTTTGACTATTTCAGACTTTGTGCAGAAGCATCATTGAATACAGGTATGCATGCATATTATATGCAGACATAACTACATATTATTAAATAGCAAACACACTAACTGATTTCATAACATTATAAGCTGCATATATTACTGACTCATTTAAATTTAGCTACTGCGATAACAAAGCAAGCACATTAAAAAATCCATATATCACTTTCTTAAACGCCCTAACAGGCTCTATCAGATTATTAAATCTTAATTCTTACATGTTTACTTGCATACCTTTAACCTCATATGACTCCGTCCAGTCGTGTTGCGGTGATCAGTTTATATGATGCCGTTCGGAACAGAAAAGCTCATTGTCACGTTATTCACAAGCATGCAGGTCTGTTCAGATGTTGCACAATAGTTCCTCAGCACCAGAACACGCAAAAAGACACGTGTTGTTCAGGCGAAGCGGGAAAAACACGCAGCTCTGGATCATAGATGTGGAAGAAGAAGGTGAGAGTGTGAAAAACGGTTTGTGGAAATCCTGTGATTATTATCCCGACAGATGGAGATAGAAGTGGGCAACCACTTCCTGGGTCTTGAAGGCGGCTGGCATCCAGTTCTACAGGCGTTGCTGCCCCCTAGTGGTGCGTATGCAACACTGCCTCAGACCAACTTTATAACCAATATATAATATATAATATAAACCAATATATATATATATATATATATATATATATATATATATATATATATATATATCAGAGTTCTCCAAGTCTAATTAAGACACCCAGATAATGCGATTGGATTTAGGTTTTCTTCGATCTTAATCCAAGTTAAAATAGATCAGTAGTACTAGTGGTAGTAGTAGTAGTGTAGAAGAATTACCAGAGAAACATCCATTTTTTGAAAGATGATATATCTGTAAGAATACATGGACTGGTGAAAAAGGACCTCTTCAAAAAGGTCTCAGATCAAATAAAGCAAATCCTCATTTGGTGGAAGCACTTAAAGAAAACATATAACCAGGCCACGTAATACTTTAATCAGAAAGGGAAAGCTCTGATTATAGAGCATGATCACTATCAACTCCTTTTTTTATTCTGCTTCTTTTCAAAGTATTTCCCCTCCAGAGCAGCAGATCCTAAAGCCAACCACCTATAGTAAATAAAAAGAAGAAGGGAAGCGGCGTAGCCTGATGCTGTGTGTTTATGGTGAGATGGAACCAGCTAGAATTAGAATATAACACAGCAGCTTTTTATATGTCTGCAGCTTGGCTGCATTTAGTAGACGTATGATGACAGGGGGAAGAAAGTTGGTGACAAAAAGGGTGACAGTGTGCAACTCTGCACATAGCGATGAGCCACTTTATTAGTTACATCTGTCCAACTGCTTATTAATGGAATTTCTAATCAGCCAATCACATGGCAGCAACTCAGCATCAGAATCAAGAAGAAATATGATTTAGGAGACTTTGCATGTAACTGATAAACTAGTTGTCAGTTTGTGTGCGCATATATCTATATCTATATATAATAAACAGATTTACTCATCCACTGATTATCATATCATTTACTACATATTTCTCACTTGAATTGATATACACTGTGGTGAAAACATTTCCACTTTTCACTGGGGAAATGTGTTGATATGACTCACGTGAATCTTAAAGTAGCCATTAATCACACAGGGTGTTTTATTTTGAAGGTTTCTGATATTCAAAACATATATGTGTATATGTGACTCTCTCTCTTTCTCTCTCCTTTTTTTTTTTTCTTAGGAGCTGGTGGGGTACATGACTCAGGATCGCACCAAGCTAATGATAAATTACTATAACAATACATCAGGATGTGTCCATTTCAGTAACTCATTGCATTTACATAAACAATAAAAAAAGTGCTTTAAGCTTCTGATTACATATTCAACCTTTCCCTAAATCTCATTTTTTTTGTTCAAGTACATTTAAAAAGAAGCAATTACTGACTTTTACAGTACAAAATGGCAGAAAATTGTTCATATAAACTGAGGAGTAAACATTCATGCAATAAGGTCCTCTCCACCCGATATTCCCTGAACGTAAAGTGGCGTTCTGCGACTCGTCGCCGGTCGTCTCAGGCCGAGTCGTCGAACAGACTGAGCAGGTTCTTTGGTTCAAAGTTGGGCCAGGGCACAGCCTCCTCCGGCCGGATCCAGCTACGACCGCGGCGCTGCGACGACTTGGCGCTCGAGGGACGCCGTCCCAGCGCCGGGTCATTGTCGGCGCCGTCTGCGATGAGGTCCGCGGGGCTCCTGCTGGGCGTCAGCGTGCGGCAGGAACCGTTGGAGTGGATGCTGGACGGGGTCGGCACCGAGGCGCAGGACGACCAGTCGAACAGGCGCGAGCGGGCGGGCGTGTGGGGAGAACTACAGCGGCTGTGTGTCGAGCCCGGGAGAGGAGTGGAGGTTCCTTCCATAAATAGTCTGGACCTGATCCTGTTGAATGGGGGAAATAAAAAAAAAAGTTTAATTAGGTAATTTAAAAGGAAAATTATTTTTAAATCAAACAACATCCAATATTTTAACTTCTTTTTTTTAGTTTTTATCAACATAAATATAATATACACCATTCAATACAATGACTTTCCTTTTCTATTTGAGAGCTGTATATAATCTTTATACAAATAGGACAAATCATGTTTGGCAAGAAAAAATGTTTGCAATTTTTTTTTACATTAAATGTCAAACCACACCAAAAATAATGATAAATTCTAAATAAAAACTATCTGGTACCAAGTTTTAAAGGTTAAAACACAAGTTTTGGCATTGACCATTAAACAAAACCAACAGTATTTACTCCTGGAGATAATATGTGGGGGCGTTACTAGATAAGAGTTAATCAGAAGGACCAGAAGCTCATTGTATTGATAAAGTCATAACAGGATTCAGTTTAGTAAAAGTGGAACTTTTAAAAACCTTAATGAATATTTAATTTGCTCCATCTGATGTACAACCCATACTTTTTGGATCCATACATTATGTGTGGGAGGAGCCAGATTCATTCTCCTAATTGATATATTTGACAGGTATTTTCCAACCCACTGTCTTTGTGCTAAAGTAATCAAAGTATTTTTTTCCAAACAGGGATTTTTCTACCTCTGTGAGAAGGTCGGTGAAAGCTCTGGGTCCAGGGTGTCCGTTAGAAACACAGCGTCGTCCTCGGGGCTGCCTGAGTCAGCGTGCATGGCGCTGAGCGGCATGGTCAGCTCCTTATCCCAGCTGCCTTTAGGAGGAGTACAGGGTACTGGCCGGGTCCAACGAGGGAGCAACGACAAGTGAAGAGAGGAGAGGACTCTACACCCAAAGCACACGATAAACTGTGGGTGTGTGTGGGGGGGGGGAAGAAAATGAATTAAAATGGGAAAATATCCCTTTCCGTTCCTCCTATAAATAATTTTATTACCTGGCAGAGGGAGGTGAAGGTCAGCAGGGTCTCAGTCAGCAGGAGGCTGATACGCCTCTTCCACCTCTGTTTCCTGACAGAGGGGAGAGCGAGAAGTTCAGATACCGTGGGTCTGTCGGACGGTTCTGGGGCCAACATCATCCTTAGTACCGTCTGGAGCTCAGCTGACAGCCCTGCAAACAAAGAAATATTTATTTTAACCATTCCATATGAACAGTAAAGACTTCTTCAAATATGTTTAAGGTATTCAATATGTCCCCCGTGTACCTTGTACAATGTGAGGGTCTAAGGACAGGAGATGTTGTGTTGCTTTTGTACAAACTGTAAAGCCCATTGGGGCAAATCTGTGATTGAATTGGATTGAAAAAAAAAATCCAAATTACACATGATGAAGATCTTACCACTGGTGAACTGTGAGGGGAGGCAGCCTTGTCTGAGCTGCTGCCAGCCGTCTCCACCATTGGGAACCTCAATATTACAGGCAAGCTCCAGGATAGAAACCCCCAAACTAAAAGAAAAGGATTAGGGACTCATTAAACAGATCATGTAGTGCAGAGGTGCCTAATTCTGGTCCTGGAGGGACAGGTGTGTAACTGCCTTGTTAAAACAAAAACTTTCACCCACACAGGCCCTCCAGAACCAGAATTGGGCATCTCTGATGTAGTCAAATATTTAGAATAAAACAATGTTTTCATGTATGTGACTTGTACCTGAAAACATCTGCAGCAGGTCCGTACTCCCCACGCAGCAGCTCAGCCGCCATGTACCTGGGATCGCCCTCCTGGACGTCCTCTTTCACTTTCCCCTCGACGGGATCCGCGCTCTTCTGCCTGAGCTCGTACAGCAGCCCGAAGTCGCCCAGCTTGAGGCGTCCGGCGTCGGTGATGAGGACGTTGGCGGGCTTGAGGTCCAGATGCACGAACCCGTGCGAGTGCAGGTGCTGCAGCGCCGACAGGAGGTCGCACAGGTAGGCCCAGGCCGAACCCTCATCTGGACCGGAGAAGTGTCGGGAAAAGGAAAAAGTGTGAAGAGGCACATCGATCATCAACATCAGACCTTTACACCACTCCCACCCTGCTTAAACCTATTTATAATAACTTAGTTTAGGATTTCCTTGTGCACTTGCACTTTACTGTTGTTTTCCATGTAATCACATAGGATAGTGAAAATCGTAATTCAGATTTCTTTGTATGTCAAGTACATGTGACAATAAAACTGACTTTGACTTATCGGAATATTCAACGTCCCCTTTCAGACAGACCTGGGCCAGGCGGCTTGTTCTCAGCGTGCAGCAGCAGGCTGGTGCTGCACAGCTCTGTCTGGATGTACAGCCGGCCGCTCTCCTCCCAGGCCGCCACGAAGTCCAGGATGTGAGGATGCGGACAGAGGCGCTCGTGGTTTCTGGCCTCCCTCACGCTGCGGCTCCGCTCGCTGTTGCCCCTGAAGCGATGAGTCGAGCGCTTGACCGCGTACTGCCGGCCGTCCTTGGTGCTCTGCACCTAGAAAAAAAACAAAAAAAAAAAAAAACACAAGAGAGGGCTGAGGTGGTGTCTTCCGTTCGGAGGAAAATGACTTTGGTTCAAGATCTAAATTCGTACACTACACAAAAACCACAGAACAGATGTTCAAACCAGAGTTGAAGTAACAGTCACCTTTTTTTAAAATCAGGCAATTTCCAGGTTTGATAATAAGAAATTCAGTTGAAAAGGATACACACTTAAAAAAAGAGGCTCCAGATGTTCTAAAACCACAACTTCTTCCTAAGTTCAGTTATATGCCTCAGGTATAATTATTCTAAGAACTTACTCACAGAATTAAGAAAAAAACAGAACAGAACAGAGGTTTGCATTGAGAGGTGTTCACCTTTGAGGTCCATATTCAACGTTGTTTATGGACCTCTATTAAATTTAAGTCATGTTACATTGACATGTTGCATTTGCCCTGGAAAAATATGTACCGTAGTTAAACACGGATTACATGTTGCATTGCTTTCACAGTGAAATGTTTAGTCTTGCTCACCTTGTAAACCTCTCCAAACGAGCCCCTCCCCAGCAGGCCCAAATTAGTGAAGCACTGATTGAAGTAGGTCTGCTGCTTGCTGGGATCATACACCGAATTCGGCGGGGGCGACTTACTAAGGGAACGGGACAGGGGCGTCCAGGGGGACGGGTGCTGGGGGAACATCCTGCTCAAAGGGGGGCATCCCTTGGACGGTGGCAGCGGGGGCACCGAGTGGGAGGGCGGGGCAGGGGAGGAGCAGGACGAGTTGGAGGGAGCGAGGTGGCGCTTTTTGAGGGAGAAGGACTGCTCCGCCTGGGAGAAGTAGGTCGGGAGGGGGAGGGAGACCCGGGACACCGTGGTTTCCACCGCCACCGACATCACGTAGGCTTTTCCAGATGCCTTGTTTGAAGATTCAAAGGTACGACAGTCAGGAGAAAACTGATAAACACAAACAGCCTTTGCTTGCAGTTAAAATTAATGTACCATCTTCTAACTCACATTCTATGCACTGATATAAAGTATAGAAATATCAGGGATGCAACTATCCACAAAATAATAAGAAAAGATAAAATATAGACAAGCACACCACCACACACTTCTAGAGGCCGTAAATGATGATTGAGAGGGATTATATTCGTATGAGTTTATATATTGTTTCTTTGGTAAATCTTGCATGCTGTGCCTTCAAAAATATACTATTTTATAGACTTTGCAGGGAGGGAAAAGCAGTATTTAGTTAAATTTTGTAGTCTTGTATCCGGGAAAAGAGGATCACCATGTCAGGAGAAAAAGACTTATTCTGAAAAGCAATCACTAAAAAAAAAGGTTAAAACAGGTGTGCCAAATATGGAGGATTGCACGGAAATATTTATAGAATGGAGAAGTTGACTTTCTTGACTCAACCTAAAACAGACATGTTTAATAACTACAGGGAAAACTGGGTTGATTTTGTGTCTCCATTGAGAGGAGAATTTGTGAAGTAAAAACACTGTATATTGTATTCAGTTTACTTATTATGAATTACACTCCAAATGCAAAAAATAAGGCCTGAAATGAGAAAATTAAAAGGTGTTTTTTTTATTAGCTAAAATTAATAGCTATATTTTATGTGAAATATGCATCTAAAAATAACTAAAGTTGTCAAATATTTTAATAGAGTAAAATACAAGTACTGAAGTACAGTATTTGAATAAATGTACTTTCCACCACTGTGCACAGGTGCTATAAAATATGATCTGCAAAATTGGATCAAAATCTGTTCAGTGACCAATTTAACTGTTAGAGTGACCTTATATTTACTGTGTATTACCTTATTAATGCAGTTTATGTCCAGCAGCAGTTTAGGCAGATGACAGGTCAGACTCTGCCCTGTGGATCCCACGTGATCCTTGGATGGTCAGTTCATTGGCAGAACGGTTCTCTGTGGCTGACCTGGTTAACAAGGAAACAAGTTTGACAACCTCCGCTTATGAGTATCGCCTCACATTTCGCCCCTGTCTTTTTCTACATGTACACATAAAAAAACAGACCAGAACCAACGGTTATCATCAGTTTAAAGGGTATTCGTTTTCTTAAATATTGCGTGTATTTTCTTAATTAATAAATTGTTGTTTCCTCCTCTTGAAAATCCTGTTTACTTTGGGTGCTCCACAGCGCCCCCACCTCCGGTTCGCTGTGCAGCAGGCCAAACAAGGAATTACACATCAGAAACATGATAAATAGTTAAAGTAAGAGGCACATACGAGATAAACAAACTTCTATATTGGGAAAAACATGCACTGTGGAAGAAAACGAACACCCTTTACTCGGATACCAACGGTGGCTTCCTGCTAAACACCGTTGTTTTATGTTTTGTGCATGTAGGAAAACGCAGGATCGAAGTGTAGGACGCTAGTATGTCATTTTCGGGGGTAGCGTTATAGACTTGACAGATATTTTCTCTTGTAAAATGAATTTTAGTCAGTTATAACCTTATTTAGCGTTACTACAGATGCTAAATTAGCTTTTTCTAAGCTGTCGCTCGTCGTTTACAAGAACTGGGTGGATGTCACCTCCACCAAAACAAACAGGGGAGGGGCTAACATTCATTTAACGCGAAACAAGTTAACAACATGACACAAGCTAACGTTAGCTAGCCGGCTAACTAACCGTCAAATGCCGCGGTGTAAGTGACATTACAGCATTAAATAGATAAAAGCATCACACAGACCATAACAATCCAGCGTTAACAACAGACAGCCCCCGATCAACCCCAGCAGAACTGCATGTGCGGGACGTCAAGCTGGCGCCAAATTCTGAAAAAAGTTACGCCGCGCTGCGCAGCCGCGTTCCGGGAATACAACATGCTAAGCCGAATTTGCGCAATAGCCGCAAGCGTGTGGACAACACAGGGCTGGCGCTACAGACGAGCTAGCTGACTACCTGAAATGGTAACTTTATTTTCAATACGTATTGTTATCAGTCGTCTCGTGAGACTGGTGATCTAGATATCGAGGTCTGTTTAACACGTAAACGCCGCATGTTAACGCGATAATGTCAAACGGTGTTTGGTTAAACGGGTGTAAGTGTCAGTTTCTGTTTGCTATGTTAGCCATGCTATGCTATGCTAAGCTAAGCTAAGGCTAACTCGCTGCAGTCTCCTTATTGACTGCAGCGAGTTAACTTAGCTCGGCTAACCTTGGACGTGATTTGACGCCAGGCCAAATAACATATATAGGTTGGTTAGGGTCATTTGAACGCGTGCTGCTATTGTGCTAAGGTTACAAGATCTGTTTATTTAACTGTCAAACGTGTAAACTCAAAAGTCTCAGGGCTGTTTTGTATTAGCTAATGTTGCGTTAGCCAGGAAAGCTAACGACGTTTTCTAAATTTTCAGTATGGTAAATTTAAAATATATTTACCCTGACACAATCAATGTCTAAAAAGCCAAATAAATACTTAATCATTTTAAAATGTCTTTATTTAATAGGCGTATTAAGTCTAATGAGGGTGGGTTATAAATAGTTATAAAGGGGACACTTATTATGAACTTGCATGGCCTATTAACAGGAGTTAGGGCTAATTCACCTGGTTATTAATTACTGCCATAGATGCCAGTGGTGTATAAAGTACCATACGTGATTAAAAATACAGATATTTCACCAGAAAATGACTTTATTAGAACGTAATGTCACATATTGGATTAATACTTAGGAAAAGGTCTTAAAGTATCTGATACCAAATGTACTAAGGTATTGAAAGTAAAAGTAAAAGGAGAAAAAAGCAACCTAAGAAAACTTATTTGTAATGTACTTCAGATGACTGCATTACATTTGTGTAAATTTTACATTTTGTAGTAAGTAATGTAATAATTATGGGAAGTGTAGTTCTCAAAAAAATGTGCTTTAACAAAGTATTATTACTTTGTACATAGATGTAGGAACATTGGAAATAAGAGAGTAACACTCTGAAGTTCTCATTTTTAAGGATCGAGTTCTAGTTGACATACATAATCTCTGCCCACTTTCCTTCAGGACGTGTTCTTAATGATCCGGCGTCACAAGACCACGATCTTCACAGACGCCAAGGAGTCCACCACCGTCTATGAGCTGAAGCGCATCGTTGAAGGTATCCTGAAGAGACCGCCTGAGGATCAGCGGCTCTACAAAGTGAGTTTTGGGGCCCAGGTTTGCCAAGCGACACCTACCCAAGTCCTGTTAGGCAATAAGCAGCGTCACAATTTTACTTAAATCGTGCTCAGCATATTCACTGATTATGGTTTTTCCCTTCCTAAATTAATTTGTTTGACACAATTGGCCTTATACATATGTGCACAAATCAGTGCTTAAACTGTGGATACAAAGGTTTTATGCGCAAAATCAGAGGCACCCAGTGAGAGTTCAACTGGCCTTTTTTCTGTTCTGTGTTATTTTTTTAATGTAAGCCATGTGTTTTTATCTGAGCCACAGTCATAATATTCACTTTTTTTTTAACCTTTATCACTCCTGAGGAAACACTTTGGCTTGCACCAGTCCATTGAAAATGATTCAGATCTACTAACACAAACACACACACACTGCTATAAATAGAATAAGCTGGTGTGCATGTGTCATAATACCTGACATTGAATTTGTGTGCACAAAGTTAGAACATTTCTCCACACATCAATGAATGAGGCCCAGTATCGCAGGTTCACCGAGTTAAGTTCATGCGTTTTTGGAACCATTTTTGCGGATTCCGTGACATTTCCAGTTTTTGTTCCGCAGGATGACCAGTTGCTAGAGGACAGCAAAACTCTTGGTGACTGTGGATTCACCAACCAGACTGCCAGACCTCAGGCCCCAGCTACAGTCGGTCTGGCTTTCCGTATCAATGGTATGCTCAGTCCATGTTGTTTTCTATTTCTGTAAGGATAAGCAGTGGTGGTCTTCATTAGTAAATAAATCGATCTGTCAATCTTTATCACTCATAACCATAGCAAAATGTCATGAATTTTACTCTTATTAGGAAATGCACCCTATATAATGACTTCAGGAGTATTTGCATTTTTTATGTATTGGAATGTCCATTTTAGTCAAGTAATTTAATTTGAATGATTAATCACTGAATGACATGATTGATGGCATCATGTGTATTTTGCGGCCTACTAATCCAATCTGCATTGATCTTGTTAAGACTGTATATGTTTGCAGTGCTGTGACCGCTTGCTGCTGCCATTTATATTGATAGATAAAATGCCCATTAACTAAAAAGGTCAGGTCCTGTTTGTCATTGACTGTCTTGTATGGTTAAATATCAATTTAGTGTCAACTTCCATTGAGGAGTTATTCATTCATTCAATTATTCATTTCTCGTCGTCTTCAGGCAGTAACTTTCCCACATTTTTTTGCAAAATTTTAACAATTTTCCAACTTTACTGGTAATGTTCTAGCTTTGTAATATTAGTGATATACAGAGATAGTGGTTGTAATTGCAATAGAATGAGTTTTTCCACTTTGCAGAAATTGGCATTGTGCATCTCATTCTCACTTGCTACATGTATTTTAAACATCCTTGATAGCAAAGCTGTTTCGGCTGCTACTCTCAAATGAACACGATGACCATGTCCTCTCCCGATTTGTCACGCAGAGGTCAGAGGGGGTTAATTGTGAATGAGATGCATTGTGAGGGATGAAAATAGTAGTTTACGAATTGTCTGTGAATGTAGTTTAAATGCAGTTCACAATAACTGGATCAAATGTGGATTTCCTGTCCTCCGGAACCTTTAATAAAATCAATCTGATCCCTTTCTGAAACAGACATCATAGCTGCCAGTCGAAGCCTGGCTTATATTACCTCAGTCAAAGACTTGTACATTTGTCCACACGGAATGACGGCAAACATTCACATCAGCAACTTTTGCGACGTGACTGATTTAGCCTGTCCTGATTCAGCTAACGCTTTCTGGCCTCCTCTGCCCTCCTTCCAGATGAGATGTTCGAGCAGCTGCACATCGAGGCCTTCTCCAGCCCCCCAGAACTCCCCGATGTGATGAAGCCTCAGGACTCCGGTAGCACTGCCAACGAACAGGCGGTGCAGTGATAGCAGGGAGAGAGGAAACGAGCAACGGAGGGCAGGATGGAAGTGGGTGTGTGTGGATTAACTGCAGTGAGGAAGTAGTGGGGTGGAGGATATGTAATATAATTTCAGTTGATGGATGGGGACATTATAGGTAACCAAGCCTAATCATGTGACCATCATGCTATCATCCCAACACCCCCCCCCCCTCCCCCAGTTCGCTTCACAAGTCATTTTTTTATGGTAACTCTTTGATTTTCACATCACATGCAGTTCTGCTCCTTGACTTTGCTCTTAAGTACCAACTGGCTCAAGTTTCTGAGTGTAGAAGTATGATGTGTGCGTGTGTGTGTGTGTGCCTGCCTGTGTGTGTGTGCCTGCCTGTGTGTGTGTGTGTGCCTGTGTGTGTGTGTGTGTGTGTGTGTGTGTGTGAGACTTATAATTATTATCATTAATATTTTGGAAGAGGTGAAGGTATAGATGTGTGTCACAGTACTTTAGAAGTAACATGCATGGGTAAGGAACCCGGCGTCTGAATCGGCAAACTGCATGAACAAAGGCTTTATTTTTCACAAAAAAAAACAAAAAAAACAAATAAACCTTTAACTCATAGTTTCCTTGCTCCGATTCTCCCAGTTCTGTTGTACATTTCTGATTTTCAGTTTCATACCTAGGAAAGAAAAATGCTGTTCGTACAAAAATTATGTTAAAGTTATTGTCATGTTTGTTTCTTCAGTATGTTTTACTTGTCAGCTCTTTGTTGTATGTTTCATGCACTGAGACCAAAGGCAGGTACCTCTTGGACACCAGAGGAATATTTGGTCAGAGGACATATTGTCTGTGGCATACAATAATACTTAAGAAGAGGTGTTTAACTTTTAGTTTTGAAAAATGCATACGTCACCGCGTATCATCAATATCAACATGTGACACCTTTTCCCTAATCACACAAACATAGCCTGTAACTGTGAGCTTGCTTAATTAAAAGTTTTTCCTGTTTTGTTTTTTACACTGTGCTGGATTTTTGTTGTTTTATTTTAACTTATAATCACAGCTTTGTGTCACCTTTTTAAATGAAATCTACAGAATTTAAAGGGTGTGTTAGTCTACACTTTAATAAATACAAAGGCACGACTGAAGCTACTCATTTGGGTTTTTTGACATCATTGTAGAAAAAGTACAACTGTTGTTAACACTAACAACAGTTTCCATGTGTTTAAGTGTCCCAATAAAGTGAGTCAGTGAGCCAGCATGTACAAGACCCTTATATGGAAGCAGCACAGAAAGTTTATTATTTACACCTGTGATCTTCCCACCGACTTGTTAAGTGCTGTCGCTCCACAAAGTGAGTTTTAACGTAATCGTTCTGTTCATTTCATGTATTTTCAGACAGAGAAAACTTTAAAAATTATAAATAAATATTTAAGAGTGAGGGGAGAAAAGATGCAGAACTATAAATTTGGTTTGAACTTACAACTTGATAAAAGTCACAGGTAAATAAATTACTCTAAAGTTTGTTTAGAAATGTGTGTGACTAATATCAACATTATTAAATAGGTCAATAAAGCAGCTTTTGGACAACCATGTAGGCAGTGGTGGAGTTCAACGTGTCTACTGCGTTTCATAGTATTACACTTTTACTCATCAAACCAGGGGATTTTGCAGAATTAGTACTGTTACTGCTGATACTTGAAGTACTTTTTGCTGCCGAAACTTTTACTTCAGGTGAGACTAGGTATGAATCATACTTGTACTGAAGGATTTTAGGATTTCTACTTTAAAGATGGAAAAACTTTATATTAAGTTCCTTGTAATAATCATTAATACATAATATGACCTTTAGGACTACCTTAACATTAGTATACATGTGTAAGGTGCTAATAAGACTACATAGGTGTGAATAATAGCATTATAAACAGTTATTAGATTATAAGACATGAGAATTTATAACAACTTTAATAATAAATTACGCATGATATATACTGAGTAAGGCATTATTCTCACTTTAGATCCAGCAGCTCATTAAAGAGTAAATTATTGAGTTCACAACTAGAAGCAACAAAAAAGACTTAATGTGGAAACTGATCATCCTATTAAACTATATATACACTTAATTAGTCTTATAAAGGTCTTACTAAACAATATCTTTGTTTATAATGCTATAATACTCCTTTGACACTGCATTTATAATGATATTAACAGTTAAAGACTCATAAATGTATAATAATTGGGTTTATTATAAAGTGCTTCCAAACAAATGCCTTAATTAAAACTTAACTAATTAACTTAATTAAAAGTAAGTGAGTGAATCATTTATGAAAAGATAGAAACTTAATGGGAAATTTGACAGACAATTTAGCATTAAGTCATTTTCGGCTCCTCAGCTGATTTGACTTTTCTCATCCACTCGTCCTCTTCACAAACGGGGTGTTGTCCCGTCAGCGTTTATCCTGGAGGATGGAGCCTCCCGTGGCGCCAGGGAATAAAAACGCCAATAAAACCGGATTTTTTTTCCTTCTTTTTATTCCGCTCATCAATTCGCATCCAGCTCTGCTGCGTTTTTTTTTTACGCGCCACGAAAATCCTTAATTTTTTTTTTCTCCCAAATATGGACTAGGAATGTTGGGATGACGTCGCGCGTCCGGGGAATGCGGGGTTCGTAACCGCATTTAGTTAACTACGCCTTCTCCCGGCCCGAGGTCCTGGTAGGCAGCGCGCACAGGAAGAGAGTCGTGTAGGAAAAAGAAAAGAGGGAGGAAGAAAAAAAGGAGAAAGAAACGGGACGCCCTCTTCCTCCTCCTCCTCCTCCTCCTCTTGGCGGATAACGGTGTCTCAGAAGTTCTTGAGGACAAAAGCGGCAGCACCGACAGCCGCCGCGTCCTGAACCGTGGATACGCGTCCGCGTCTGCGTCCGCGTCCGCTCCGTTGATGCCGCGCGCGTCGCGCACGGAAGAGGAAAGAAAAAAAAAACGCTCGGTTTGAGATCGTATCATGGAGGATCTGGGTGAGTGTTGGATGCGTCTACATGTTCTGGAGTGGGTGATGGGTGGGTTTGATCCACAAAGCGGGACAACAGTTAGAAGACGTGTATCCAAGGCTGTAACACATGTGTTTATTCATTTATTTGTTGTTTTATAGACTGAGAAAAGCTAATCCTCAAATAAGACTGGTGTAACTTCCTCTCACATGACATTTTATCACTCATACCTCTAGATGTAAAAACCTCTTATTCTACTGACCCCCACATGCACACATGCAGGTAACAACACAAGAGGTTCCGACTTCTCCACAAGTCTGCCCAGTGGTGTTTCAAGCATGCAAACTCAATTAACCCTTTGCCAATTAGATTTGAAGGGATCCACAGCTGGGTGTTCTCATCCATTAATATCAACAAGTCAGAGGAGAGAGAGAGAGAGAGAGAAGGGGGGGGGCACATAATGTTTAACAGGGTGTCTTCCATTTTGAAGGCTGGATGAAGTGAAATGAGTGAGTCTTTTATTATTTCTGTTTATAAAGGGTGAATTCTGAGAATCTTTGTGTTAGAGGAAATAACTGTGTCGGGGGAAGGGAAAAAAAAGGCCCTGAAAATAGCTCAGGGCCACAACTGCTATTTCAAAAAGCCACAATGAAAATAATTTAAAAAAAAAGGCCCAAGAACTTCTTCTCTTTTTTCTCCCAACTTTCTCTTGAAGTCACATTGTTAAGAAAGGGGAGGGGAGGGGGGGGTATGCTTTTCAAATCGATACCAAGGTGGTGGTGTGTGTGTGTGTGCGTGTGTGTGTGGGGGGGGGGGGGGGGGGGGGTGAGGAGGAGGAATGGCAAGATGTGGTTTGAGCACATCTGGGCACATCTGGATTGGATTGTGCACACGGCGAGGGCCGAGTCTGCCGGGGTCCGACGACGGGGGCAGAGCGTTCGGCGGCCGGTGGCCATGTTTGGGGGGGGGGGGGACGGGTCCGAAGGGGTTTGTGTTCTGGATCCGGTGAGACAGACCACTCGTTAAGAGAGGCCTGGAGCCAAGACAAACAAGCCGGCAGCCAGCTCTAAATATGGTCATAATTCCCAATGAGACAAGTTCAGCTCCTTATATGAGCAGTTGAGTCCGTAAGTGTGTGTGTGTGTGTGTGTGTGTTAGTGTGTGTGTGTGTGTGTGTAAATACTCAAGATTCTCACCACATGGTCATCGAACAGAATAAAAAAGTGTGAATCATCGGGGCCAGGAGTGACCACAGGGATGAGCTAAGGGGACGTTTAAGGTGTAACATGTCACCACAGATGTTTAAAACTTATTTTATTATTATTTATAAGCACTATGTTAACATGATTAATAAATCCCTTACATATAGTTGTATGCTAATATAAGGACAGCTTTTACTATAGAGCTATATGTTACTTTACTACATATACACTGCATATACACCAGCCTTTACTTATCCAATAAGTACATTAACTTGCATGATTCGTGTGTCAAATCCATTTATCACATGTTCTTCTGCTGCCTTCAAATCCTAAAGGGATTAGAATTAGCTTTTTTTAAGTTATTCAGTGATAAGTTAATTAATCGAACGACGTTTTTTTTTTTTTTTTACCAAAAAAGCAAAAAAATGCCAAATATTTCCTGTTTTCAACTCCTCCGACTCCATGCAAAAACATGACATTTCAAGACGCCACCTTTGACTTTGGGGGAATCGCAGTGGTCATTTTTCACATTTTATAGAGGAGAACGTGCATGGGAAGACTATTCGTTCTGCAGTCCGTTGGTTGTAATCCAGAAGCACTGATGGAGGGAGGGTTGGATGAAGCGTTGGGGGAAAAGTTATCACAATTCATCCCGAGGGTGAAAACCGATGTCACAACTCATCTGAAAGTTGTGGAGATGATTCACTGGACACGAGGAACATTCAGCCTGTTGGTGGGACTTATAGAAACAACAGATTCCGTCAGGTTCGTCCTCTCAGGACAATGAATGTCTGTATAAAATGTCACGCCAGAGTTTCTGAGCTTTTCCAGTCTGGAAATAAAGACTTTTTGCAGGAAACCACTTGACAACTCTAGATATTTGTATATATTTTTTAAGTGGATTGTATTTTTAAACTGCTTATAATATCATTATTTTAGTACTTGCAGGAAAATTATTTTGAGTAGAAATTACTTTAATTTTCCAAGAGACTTCTACTTGAATAAATTAGGATGGAATTACTTCTACTTCATATTTATTGTGGTATACTAAAATGATTCAGTCAAAGTAATAGTTTAATTCCCTTTAACTTTAAGCTATTTTCTGTAACATTCAGACAATGAATTAAACTAAATACAAAGCAAGGTTCAATAATGCATTACAATCTATTAAATGAACCTGATAAAAAAAATGTAGGGGCTGAGGCACTATGAATGCAAATATGACCAAAACTTACTGAGACATCACAAATTCCTGTATTCACCACGTGTCGTGTGAAAAAAAATACTACATATATTATAGTACTACACATAATACTAAACATAATCCACTTTTATCCAGTGATAACAGTTCTACATCCAGATTAATGTCAGGTCAAGTAAACACATCCAAAACATGGTGGGTGGGGTTATTGGAGAGTAAAAAATGTACAATATACTAAATATACTTTAATAAAAACAAGTAATATTAAAATTGGGTTACTGTTAATAACCATAAAATGTAAAGGGAAAACAATTGACAGTATCTATCTATATATGCTTAATTATAGTTATATTTTAAAGGTAAATCAATGCTTTTATTGGTGGTTTATAGTTTTCATATGTAATATTTTACGGAAAATTATGTAATTGAGTGTCAGTGCATTGTATAGGAAATAGAAAATAACAGAACAGTAACTGTATTTTTAAATGGTGATTTTCTTTATTTTACACATCCAACCAGCAGAACTACTGATCTCTATGAAGAAGAGAAGGCTCATTATTCATGTCGTTTGCTAAGATATTTTTGTCTTGATGGCTCGTTTGTGCAGAACTGGCAACAAACCGAGAAAAGTAGTGAAATTCAAGTAATTTCGATGCTAGAGTTACTGTGAATAACCATATAACATAAGAATAAAAATCGACAGTATCTATCTATATATGAAAAACTAGTGTTAAATATTAAAAGGTAAATAAATTGTGGTTTATTGTTTTCATTTAGAATATTTTACATAAAATTATGTAATTGAGTGTCAGTACATTGTATAGGAAATTATATGTTTTTTAACAGATTTAAGTAACAGAACAGTAACTGTATTTTTAAATGGTGATTTTCTGTATTTTACACGTCAAACCAGCAGAACTACTGATCTCTATGAAGAAGAGGAGGCTCATTATTCATGTCGTTTGCTAAGATATTTTTATCTTAACGGCTCGTTTTGCAGAACTGGCAACAAACTGAGTCTTTCCCTGGTGAAAAAGTAGTGAAAGTAATTTTGATGCTAGAATTCATGGAAGGAGTCGTGTTACTGTGAATAACCATAAAATGTAAAGAAAAAAAATCGACAGTATCTATCTATATATGATTAACTATTGTTATATATTAAAAGGTAAATAAATTGTGGTTTATAGGTCTCATATACAATATTTTACATAAAATGATGTAATTGAGTGTCAGTACATTGTATAGGAAATTATATGTTTTAGTAGTAGTTAACAGTAACTGTATTTTTAAATGGTGATTTTCTGTATTTTACTGTGGGGACACGTCAAACCAGCAGAACTACTGACCTCTATGAAAAAGAGGAGGCTGATTATTCATGTCGTTTGCTAAGATATTTTTATCATAATGGCTCGTTTGTGCAGAACTGGCGATGAGTCGAGTGTTAAACTGGTAAAAAAAGTAGTGAAATTCAAGCGAGTTTGCTGAATCGGCCGCTTCACCTTTCATTTCGGCCGTTGATATCATGCAGCTGCAAAGCCTAAAATGTTCGTTTTCTGGCCTGATTCCACCCCCCCATTCCGCCAGCGCCAGGCTGTGGGGGTTTAGATATGTGCGGCCTATCAGTCTATCAGCCGGCCAACACTCTTCCTCCTCTACTTCCTCTCCACGCTGGCATGACCGGAATATAAACGCGGGCGTTTTCGCACTAACGCCACGCCGCCGCCGTGTGGGTTCTCTGTCTGTGGGTGTCCTCTGTCGTCTGACTGACGCCTGGTGTCTCGGGGACGCCGGCCGTCCTCTCCTTCGTCTGACGTGACGTCGGCTGATTCTGCTGCTGTATCTGTGTGTGTGTGTGTGTGTGTCTCTCTCTTTCAGTGCCTGAGCCGCCTAACTACCCTCTCAGTCCTCGTATTGTTGTGTTTGGTACGTAAGCGTCTGTGCATGCGTTTCTCTAAGTGTTTTCCATCCTGTCTGCCGACGACGTCACGTCCGTCCTTGACCGTTCTGTCCTGTCACCCTGTAAGGTTCACTGCATGTTTCTGAAGTTCCATTCCAACTTTCTTTTGAATCTCTTTCACATCACCTTAAACCCTTCATGAACACCATCAGGGACATTGTGAATGTAGAGAGACTTTATGGCAGAGTTTCTCAACCTTCTTGGGTTCTTGGAATCTCCTTAAAATCCACTTAGCCAGGTTCAACATGGCTCTATTTTTACAGCCACACTTTGCCAGGTGTTGTACAATTACAACAAATGTTCAGCATCTAATTTACCCAGAAGAGACAAAGGATCATAGGATGTTCAGGAGACTTCAGTTATACTCAGATTCTGACTCCAAAAAAATGAAAAAGCAGAGGCACTCATTTATTATAACATGGCAGGAATGATCTTTAAAGCACATGGCCTTAACATGTAGGTGTATGTGCTTTTAAGATGATTCTTTCCATGTTATACTACTGTTCAAAAGTTTGGGTTCACTTAGAAATGTTCTTATTTTTAAAGAAAAGCAATGTTTTTGAATGAACATAACATTAAAGTAAATAGAAATACACTCTTTATTGTACATTGTTAATGTGCTAAATGATTATTATAGCTGCAAATGTCTGGTTTTTAATGTAATATCTCCATAGGTGTATAGAGCCCCATTTCTCCAGTGTTCTAATGGTACATTGTGTTTGATAATTACATTAGAAACTAATGGATAATTAGAAAACACATGTTGTAATGATGTTAACAAATATAAAAACAGTTTAGCTGCTTAGAAGGAGCATTATTTGAAGAAAGGAAAGTTATTATTTCTAATAAAAATCATTGTCTTCAATATACTTTCTATTCATTTTGCAACTTATTTGATAAAAAGTGCAAAAACACAAAATTGTCTCAGTGACCCTAATCTAAAAGTAGTGTAGGTTTTTTTTAATCTCAGAGAGCCTCTGCTTTTTCTCTCTTAATTTACATCTGAGGAATGTGTATTCCACAAAAGCTAGCAAAAGCAGGCCTCCGCCGAGCAAACACAGGTGCCAGATATCGCCTCCAGAAACCAGGATTTCCTACGGATCATTACCAAAATTCTATCATCTGTTCATGGTACTATTTCCAATATTCACTGAAAGTTTGACGAAAATCCACCCAGAACTTTTTGAGTTATGGACAAATGCAGACAAAAGGAACATGTTCTAGTCAGTGTAATGAGTTCCAGAAAATATATTTAAATAAGCATTTCTATCTATTTATTTTTTTAAATTTTACCTTTATTTAACCTTTTTTCAAGTAAAGCCTGCCAAATATGTGAGTAATAAAAAGAAAAAAACAGAAAGAAAGACACCATAAAAAACATGAGTCAGAGTCAGAGCTCAATAAAAAGGAAAAAATTCTATTTAGTTGAATCTGATGAATCCAATGAAACAAAGTCTTGTTGCTCAAATGTTCCAATTATTATGTATATTTGGGATCTTATATACATCATTGTACTCCATTCTACTCCTGTTTATCCAGCTACAATAATACACATGAAATGGTTTAAATGTGGTCTTAAAAAATGAACTTTTACCTGTAACACAGTGAAATAAATTATTACACTACCGTTTAAAGGTTTGGGGTCACCCTGACAATTTAGCATTTTCCATGAAATGTCAAACTGTTATTTATCAGATGAGTTGCAAAATGAATAGAAAATACAGTCAAGGCATTGACTGAAGATTACAAATAATGATTTTTATTTTTCTCCTTCACACTTTGCTCCATCTAAGCAGCTAAGCTGTTTCCAGCTGTGCTAACATCATCAAAACAAGCTAGCTAGTTAGCTTCTGATGTAATTATCAAACACAATGTACCATTAGAACAACTGGAGAAATGGGCCTGTATACACATATGGAGATATTATTAATATTATGATAATGATAATAGTCATTTAGCACATTAACAATGTAAAGAGTGGATTTCTAATTAGTTAAATGTTATAGAGTCAGTGACGAATTCATCAGGTCTCTCAGGATGTACTTTTTGTGTTCATGTTGGTTTCTTGTATGATTTTTTTTCCCACAAAAATCATGATTTTATGTGACTTTTCGCATAAAATGTCAAATGGTGTAACCAAAAAAAAAGATTTTTTATTTTTTAAAAAAATATTTCATCCACCTATAAAATATATAATATAAAAATTGGTTGATTCAATTGTTTTCAATTAAAAAAAAGTCTGGAGTTTTTTAAGGTTAGACCACATGACATTTGTAGCATTTTCCCTATTTTCATTGAAAAAAACTGTGCTTTTCTTGAAAGAACAGTAGTGTACAAGTAAAAAAAATGTCGAGCCCAAGTCGAAGTAGTAAAGAGACAGAAAAAGGTTGAGAGCCGCTGCGTTACGGGCTCGTAAACCCGTTTGAGTGTCTGTCTTTTATTTTCCCGGCCAGATGCCCTCCTGGCCGACCTGGAGAACACCGGCTCTCCTCTGGCCCGCTGTCCCGTCCTGCTGACCTCCGACCCCCCCCAGAACGTGGACCCGCCGGCCCAGGACGCGGGCCAGGCCCGGCCGCCGCCGCCCGCCTACACGCCGCAGCAGGTCCGGGACGCTCCGACCTTTCCCGCTCACAAATATGTGTTCTTCCATGAATTCCTGTTCGGCCTGATTGATCGTCCATCTGTTTTATTATTTTTTTTTTTCCGCTCTCAGACTGTTTCCTCGGCGATGAAGACGTCCCAGAACTCCAACCCAGATAAATTATACAGGTAACCCCAGATCAGGTCTTAACCACAGTTTTCCCTAAAGGAATGAAACGAGAGAAAAGTATAAGAGTCAGCGACGAATCACGAGAAAGTCAAAACTTTTTAAAAATAAGGTTTAAAGCATCTTTTATCAAATAAAAAGTCCATCCATTTTTACAAAAATCATGTTTTTATGTGATATTTTCACATGAAAATAATCATAAATTTGACATATTTGATCCACCCAGAATATAAATCTAGTTAATAACGTGTATTTTTAATTCATAAAAAATGTTTTTAAGAGAGTTTAACTATCTGCTACCAGGTTTTTATAGTTTTATGGTTATTGTCCCATAGATCTACATGAAGTGCATTTCTGCAAAAGCCGTTTGGAGCTGATATTAAATTAGAACCAATGTAATTAAATTAATTTATTCTTCTTTTTATATTTATCTATATTGTTTTTCAAATGAAGCTTTTACAGATCCAGTGGAAAAGTGGCTTTAGATCAATATTATAGACAAGAGAGTATGTTTTTCAATTTTAATTGATCTATTTTTATCTATTTTTATTGGTGATATCTTTCTTTCTATTCCTGTGTAGAATGGTGCATATTTTATGATCTTTTTTTTAATCGTTCACTTGTTTTGTCTCATCTCATCTATGGAGAATTGCACTAACTTGTATATGAAAGCTGCATGTATTGTTACACCTATAAAGTGAGATTATTTGATTATTTTATTTTCCTGCAGCACGGTGTGTAAACCACGTTCTCCCCGAGCAGCAGATCCTCCTCCGGCCTTCTCCTCCTCGTCTCTGCTGGGGGGCGGCCTGAGCGAACTGGACCATCTGCTGCAGGAGCTGAACGCCACCCAGTTCAACATCACAGGTACGCGCACGTGCACGTGTGTGTGTGTGGACGATATACAGAGGATGTTTTTTCTCATGTCTTTGCTTTCTGTTGTCAGATGAGATCCTGGCCCAGTTCCCGTCTTCTAAGAAAGACGAGAGGGACAAGATGAAGGATAAAGCTGCGGCGTCCGCTTCCAAGTAACTGAAACTAATCAATTCACCGATCATGTTCGCAGAATCTGCTGGTAATAAACTTCCTGCCGTGCAACGGCCGCGCTTAATTAGGAAGAAAAAAAGGTTTATCGAAGGGTCTGAAATCTGCTGTTTGGAGGTTGAAGGTTTAACGGGTCACATTTCAGGTTTAATGTCTCAGAGCTAATTTGCAGACTGTAAGAGAGAGGGAGCGTGTTCTCATCAGCTCTGTAGGCTGCTCTGTTTTCACAGTTTTAATGCAATAATCCCACAAACGTAATAAAAACCTGCAGTTTCTAATGTAATCACTCCACTAATGTGATATGTTATTTCCCGCAACTGTGATTTTTCCTATTTGCCGTTGATGTCACCTTTTGAATATTTGCCCACGCATATAATAAATCAGTTAAGTAATAAAAAAAGGTACTTTATACACGTTGTAAACTCTTTGCTTGTTTGCATTGTGTCTCTGTTAATGCAATAGGTGTCACGGCTGCAGGAAATGATGAATTATGTTTGCGTTCAAGTTATTGCATTTGTGGAGTTATTGCATTAAAAGCTGCAGCCGCGCGCTCGGTTTGTGGTTTATTACGTTTGAGGCGTGTTTTAAGGTCGGTAGGAATAAACAGACAAAAAAATTAACCAATCAGAACAGAGTTTAGAAGTTGGTCCTTAAAAGGATGAACTTTTTTTAGCATAGGTTCAAGATTCAAAAAAAGCTTTATTGACACAGTTTTGGTGTAAGTGGATATAAGTGTGAATTCTTACTCCAGTCATTATTTGCGAAAACTTTGTCAAACACATGAGAATATTATATTTATCAATCGTTTCAATGCAAAATTCCTTGACTGTGAATGACTGTGGACATACATAGAATGTTATGTTATTTATAGAACGTTAAAGTGCAGATGTATTGAATTGATCGATGTGCACAGCACTTTATATTAGATATTTAGGTAAAAGTTTTGAGTAAATTACTATAAAACATTATATCCTAAAGCCTTTATCACTCACCAATAGAAATTGATGCTAAAATCATGTTTAGAGCTTCTTCTGAACCAGAGATTCTTGATTTTTTAAGTAGGCGCCATCATGAAAACTTAATAAAATAAGGGCATAAAGAGTCTGATCCTTTCAACTCAGGGTTGAGGTGATTTCACCAGACGTGGCGGTGTCATGAAGACACGATCGAGGCCCAAAACTCACTTTTGTCATTTTAATAGGCTGACGATAAAATAAAAAAAGGATTTTTTTTCAGTAAATCATACAAAGACGTTCCAGTGAAACACAGAAATAAAAATGTGGACCTGGAAATTGTTCCTTTAACAAAATCCAGAATTCACTGGCACGGGTTCCATTCTGTTTTATTCAGTGTTAGACACAATAGAATGATTTTTTTTAATTATACGAGTTTGTTAAACGAATTCTCTCATGTTGCAGCTCCGTGAAGCCTTCAGCGACGTCGGCCACGCTGGAGCTGGACAAGCTGATGGCGTCTCTGTCCGACTTCAGGGTCCAGAGCACAGTGAGTCCACGCTTCCTGGTGACCTTTGTGCAGCGTGAAGCCACAGATGTGACGGCAGGAGAGCGCCGTGTCACGGCTCTGACTACGTGTTTGTGTGTGGCCTGGCCGCAGCAGCACATGCTGCTCGCCATAAATCAGTCACCAGATATGGCCCGAAGATACAGATTAGTCTTGGTTGGAGATATTTTCCAACTACACAAACAGCTTCAGATACTTTGGAAGTTTGTAGGATGTGTATTTATATATTTATATATATAGATGTTTTTTTTCCAGGGAATCGCCGGCATGTGAGCAGAGGAAGTGCTTCTATCATTATAAGTTAGTTTGGTTCCAGTCCAGCTGCAGCTCATAAACGTTATGGGAACAGAGGTTTAGAAGTTGGTGTTTCACAATAGGATAATAGCACTGGTTTATAATGTGCAGCGCGCTCCAGAATGAGATTTGGACCCACTTGTTTTCGTTTTTTTATTACAGCTGTCTTGTTGGATTTTACTTTGAATTACTTGAGGTGGCTCAGAGAACAAGAGAGTGAACTCGCTGTAAACCTCCTGCTAGTTTATCCTGTTAAATTTTTTTAAAATTGCATGTGTTGCATGAGAAAACCTCAGCACAATCAGATTTACCGTCCTTTCATTATTTTAGCAGCAGAGCAGTGTGTGGCACATGAAAAAAATCACTTTAATAATTAAATCTCATACGTACTTTTCTATAGGAATAAAGATGCACTAGTGATAATAATTAGACAAGTTTATATGATCCTTAATAATAATAATAATATATTTAATAACACTGATGAAGTTGAGTTTGAAGCCGTCACAGTTGCAGCTGGTTTAGACTCGAAATCCCCCTGAAGACAGATGTGTGACGCGTCATTTTTCCTCTTCCCGTTCCAGCCAGCTGCACCTGTCAATCCAGTGGTCACCGCGGCGACCCCGCCGCCCCAGCAGCAGCAGCAGCAGCAGCAGCCCGCCCCCCCCCAGCCCAGCCCAGGCGGCTCATTGGACAGCATGCTGGGGCTGCTCCAATCAGACCTGAGCAGACAGGGGGTCCAGACCAGCTCCAAGGGAAACTGTTCGGCCTGTCAGAAGCCCGTCGTAGGACAGGTGAGTTCCTCTGTTTAACGGTGTTCATTTACAACCATATTAACCACATGACCAGGACTGGTAAGAAGGATTAAAGGATTAAGATGGTGATATTTTACTCTAGATCTAAACCATAAAATAGTCAAAGCCTGCTGCTAATAAGTGTTTCCTATTATGATAAACATAATGTCGGTTATTTGAGTCAATCACAGACATATTTATTTGCCTTATTATTATATTATTAATATTTAATACGTATCAACGACCTGTTAAAATAATGGCCTATGTCATTATTTGAGGAAAGTGAGTTTTTTGGCCTAAATCATGCTCAGTTAAAAGCAGATGTCTCTTTATTCCCTATAGGACAATGGCCATTTTACTTAGGCCATTTAATTTTTTTTGCATGAGTCAAAGTATTTCTGCCCAAATGAGGATAAAATTACAATTTAACACATTTTCATATCAGCTTTTTATAGGAATTTAATCTAAATTTCACAAGTACACTTTAATAATAACTTAATGTAAAGTGCTGTTCATACCAATAAATCCCTTAAATGTGTGGCCAAATAATAAAGGAATAAAGGAAATTCCAGAATCGTCATCCATTGTCCAACATCTGTCATCACTTCATTGTAAATTTATGTTAGAAAAGTTGTTAAAACTGGATGTTGGAGATGAGTTACGTTCATTAAAAATCAGGCAAAGAAGACCTGAGTTTTCACTATGGAATGAAATGAGTTTAATCCAGATTAAAAGTTGAATAAAGTCACACTAGAATGTTAAGGAATGGAACTAAAGTCACTTTAATGTTCTATAAATGACCCATAATGTTGTATGTATGTCCACAGTCATCCACTGTAAATTATTAATAAATATAATGTCCTCTGCATTTGATCAAATTTTGTTGTGTTTTTTCCAAAACATTTGAAAATGACATAGGCCATTATCTCCTATATGGATTATAATGGAGCAAGAATTCACACCTATGTACACTCATGTCAAAAACAGTGTCAATAAAGCTCTGGAATCTTGAACCTTTGCTAAAAAGCAACAAGAATTTAGTGCATTAAAAAGTTAAAGTTTATATTAGCGTTCTGTGGTGCCGTGTTCCCGCTCCAGGTGGTGACGGCCCTGGGGAAGGTCTGGCATCCCGAACACTTCGTGTGCACGGAGTGCGAGGCGGAGCTGGGCAGCCGCAACTTCTTCGAGAAGGACGGGCGGCCGTACTGCGAGTCCGACTACTTCACGCTGTTCTCCCCCCACTGTGCACAGTGCAACAAGCCCATTCTCAACGTGAGGATGCCCCCCCCGGTTATCCCCTGTTATCTATACGTTATGTCGGGGGGGTGGGGGGGGTCAAACACGCAGAAAACAGCAGAAATGTGACGTCAGTGTTTGTGAGACAGGAGAAAACTTCACCTGCTGCATGAAATACTGAAAATTGTCACTGCAAAATAAATGAAATCCAATCAGGGGGAAATTTGTAATTTAATACAATTAATTGATTATAATTATCTTGAATAATAATAATTTCAAATTATGAGATAAAAAGTATAAAATGTAAGATAAAAACACAGATTAGGGTAAAAAAAAAGTCAAACTCAATATTTAATGTTACAAACTCAAGAAAAAAAGTAAAACTATCTCTCAGCAGAACAAGATATTTAATAATTTTGCTCAATATTGGACTAATTGTACCAAAAGATACTTTTCCAGATTTTTTTTATTACATTGCAATAGTACATATATTTATAATATGATATGTTATTTTATTTATTTACAATTAGTCTAATATTAAGTTTAATTATCTTGAATTTACAGAAAATTTTGCTTATTTTAGGTTTTATCAAAAATATGAGATAAATAGTGAAAACGTTTGTAATAGAAACACAATTTAGGATAAAAACTCAAACAATTTAATCTTATTTTAAGAATTATTATTATTATTATTTATTATTATTATTATGTAATTATTAAGAAAACAAGGCTAAATTGACCAAACTAAAGAAAATAAATTAATAAGCAAAATGATCTCCCACCAGAAAAACATGATTATCATAGTGTTGAAATTGCACATTTTTTCCTTATATCTCTGCTGTTTTGTAATTTAATGGTTGATTAATAGTGTAGATATTCATAATGTATTTCTCTGTGTAAAAAACAGGTGAGAAACTCATAGATGTTGTTAAATATTTCTTCATTTTTTTCTGGTCCAGTCCACTTTAGATTAAATTAAGGTGAATGTGGCCCATGAAATAAATAGAGTTTTTAATTTTTTTTTTTACCTTTTTTATTCCTGTTTTAGAAAATGGTCACAGCTCTGGACAAGAACTGGCACCCGGAGTGTTTCTGCTGTGTTAAATGCAGCCGAGCGTTTGGAGAGGAAGGTAAAGAATGGGCGGCACGTATCCTGTCTGGCTGCAACACACACACACACACACACACACACACACACACACACACACACACACACACACACACACACACACAGCCCTTAAAAACACACCACCTTCTAATCAGACAAACAGCGAATACTCCACAATAAGTACAAATATCACAAATCAGCTAATAAAAAGATAATAATAATAATAATAATAATAATAATAATAATAATAATAATAATAATTTAACTGCATTTTACACACATACTTAATCACTAAACAGTTCATTTAACTATTGAGTCACCATTTGAAAGTTTTAGTAAAAATCACACAAAATCATGATTTTTATGAAAAAAATGATAAAATCATCTTTTAAATGACACCAACATGAATATTAAATAAGATTACATTTTTTTGTTTACACATATATTCAATAACTAACCGTTTCTTTTAATAATAATAATGGTAACTCTGTTAATTTTTCGGCATATTGTGCCAAAAAACTGATTTTTTCACCAAATAATATTCTTTTTTTTGCAGTTTACACACATATTCAATCACTAACAGTCCATTTTAATAATAATAATAATAATAATATAACTGCAGTTTACACACATACTCAATCACTAAACAGTTCATTTAACTATTGAATCATAATTTGAAAATGTTAGTAAAAATCATACAAAATCATAATTTTTATGAAAAAAATGATAAAATGACAAGACACCACCATGAATTAAAATAGGATTCCGTTTTTTGCAGTTTACACACATATTCAATCACTAACAGTTCATTTTAATAATAATAATAATAATAATATAACTGCACATTTTTGGACAAATTGTGCCAAAAAACAGATTTTTCCACCAAATAATATTCTATTTTTTGCAGTTTACACACATATTCAATTACTAACAGTCCATTTTAATAATAATAATAATAATATTAATAATAATCATAATATAACTGCAGTTTACACACATACTCAATCACTAAAAAGTTAATTTAACTATTGAGTCCATCCATCCATCCATCCATTGTCTTCCGCTTTATCCGGAGCCGGGTCGCGGGGGCAGCAGTCTAAGCAGGGACTCCCAGACTTCCCTCACCCCGGACACGTCCTCCAGCTCCTCCGGTGGGACCCCAAGGCGTTCCCAGGCCAGCCGAGAGACATAGTCCCTCCAGCGTGTCCTGGGTCTTCCCCGGGGCCTCCTCCCGGTGGGACATGCCCAGAACACCTCCCTAGGGAGGCGTCCAGGAGGCATCCTAAGCAGATGCCCGAGCCACCTCAGCTGGTTCCTCTCAATGTGTAGGAGCAGCGGCTCTACTCCGAGCTCCTCCCGTGTGACCGAGCTCCTCACCCTATCCCTAAGGGTGCGCCCGGCCACTCTGCGGAGGAAGCCCATTTCAGCCACTTGTATACGCGATCTTGTCCTTTCGGTCATTACCCAAAGCTCATGGCCATAGGTGAGGGTAGGAACGTAGATTGACCGGTAAATCGAGAGCTTCGCCTTCCGGCTCAGCTCCTTCTTCACCACAACGGACCGATACAGCGACCGCATCACTGCAGACGCTGCACCGATCCGCCTGTCAATCTCACGCTCCATCCTTCCCTCACTCGTGAACAAGACCCCGAGATACTTGAACTCCTCCACTTGGGGCAGAGACTCACCACCCACCCGGAGAGAGCAAACCACCTTTTTCCGGTCGAGAACCATGGCCTCGGATTTGGAGGAGCTGATTCTCATCCCAGCCGCTTCACACTCGGCTGCAAACCGCCCCAGTGCCTGCTGCAGGTCCTGGCTCGAAGAAGCCATCAGGACAACATCATCTGCAAACAGCAGAGATGAAATCCTGTGGTTCCCAAACCAGGCCCCCTCCGGCCCCTGGCTGCGCCTAGAAATTCTGTCCATAAATATAATGAACAGAACCGGTGACAAAGGGCAGCCCTGGCGGAGTCCAACATGCACGACTGGGGATGTTGTCGGGCGGTGGAAGGAGTACTTTGAGGATCTCCTCAATCCCACTGTCACGTCCTCCGAGGAGGAAGCAGAGACTGGGGACCCAGGGGCGGACTCGTCCATCACCCTGGCTGAAGTCACTGAGGTGGTTGGCAAGCTCCTCGGTGGCAAGGCTCCGGGGGTGGATGAGATCCGTCCTGAGTACCTCAAGTCTCTGGATGTTGTGGGACTGTCTTGGCTGACACGTCTCTGCAACATCGCGTGGCGGTCGGGGACAGTACCTGTGGAGTGGCAGACCGGGGTGGTGGTCCCTCTGTATAAGAAGGGGGACCGGAGGGTGTGTTCCAATCACAGGGGAATCACACTCCTCAGCCTTCCCGGTAAGGTCTATTCCAGGGTGCTGGAGAGGAGAATCCGACCGATAGTCGAACCTCGGATTCAGGAGGAGCAGTGTGGTTTTCGTCCCGGTCGTGGAACACTGGACCAGCTCTATACTCTCCATCGGGTCCTCGAGGGCTCATGGGAGTATGCCCAACCAGTCCACATGTGTTTTGTGGATCTGGAGAAGGCATTCAACCGTGTACCTCGTGGTGTCCTTTGGGGGGTGCTCTGGGAGTATGGGGTCCGGGGCTCTTTGCTAAGGGCTGTCCGGTCCCTGTATGACCGGAGCAGGAGCTGTGTTCGCATTGCCGGCAGTAAGTCAGACCTGTTCCCAGTGCATGTTGAACTATTGAGTCATAATTTGAAAATTTTAGTAAAAATCACACAAAATCGTGATTTATGAAAAAATGATAAAATGACAAAACACCACCGTGAATATTAAATGTGAACTGATGAAAGCTTCTTAAAACTGTATTTTTTTCATTAAGTTGTTGACTTTCTCATCTTACCAATCTTTATTTATGACCCTATTATATTTGACTTATCTCAGAAAGCAAAACTAAATTGAATAGAAAAAAAGAAAAATCAGCTAATAGAAAAAGATAATAATAATAATATTAATAATAATAATATAACTGCACATTTTTGGACAAATTGTGCCAAAAAATGATTTTTCCACCAAATAAGATTCCATTTGTTTGCTGTTTACACACATATTCAATCAATAATAGTTCATTTTATTAACAATAATATTATTATTATTAATAATAATAATAAAACTGCATATTTTTGGACAAATTTTGCGAAAAAACTGATTATTCCAGCAAATAAGATTCCATTTGTTTGCAGTTTACCCACATATTTATTCACTAACAGTTCATTTAACCATTGAGTCACATACTCAGTAACGTTCAAAGAACAGTTTAATGTTTCATGGCACTCGATCCGTTGTAACGTCAGCTCCACTTTGCCAAGAATTTTGGAAGAGAAAACACTCCGTCTTTGTATTTAAGCGTTAGCCTATAAACTCCAGAGCAGTGAAACCTTAAACTGTTATAAATAGACCTGAGTCTCACACACACACACACACACACACACACAGAAAAAGCAGCGTTGTGCAGCTTGCATCATTGCTCTGGGGTGTTTTTGGTGCAGGATTCCACGACAGAGAGGGCCAGCAGTACTGCCAGCAGTGCTTCCTGACGCTGTTCGCCTCGCGCTGCCAGGGCTGCAGCCAGCCCATCCTGGAAAACTACATCTCAGCCCTCAACTCGCTGTGGCACCCGCAGTGCTTCGTGTGCAGGGTGAGCCTCCGTGTGCTGGAGTTTTTAAATTCCTGGCGACTTGTGTTTGCAGCTCTTGTTGCTGTTTTCTGTGGAAGTGGAGCAGATTTGTCACTATATTAAAATAATGATGATTTATTAAAGTACTTTTTCTGACAAAAGTGAGTTTTGGGCCTAAATCATCTCTGGATGAGGCTGCCACATCTCTCCAGTTTTTAATGATAAGCTAAGAGAATCTATGGAGCAGAAGAAGCTCTAAACATGATTCTTAAATCAATTTCTACTGGTGAGTGATAAAGGATTTGGGCTGTAATGTTTTATAGTAAATTAGTTATACTTTACCCACCGCTGTAACGAGAACTTTGGTTCCCCAGACTCTTCCTTATGAGACTTACTAATATACTAATAATTCTAATATAGAATATCTTTACCACAAAGCTCAATGTTGCATACATGTCAAAATACAGATCTTTGGGAACAAAAAGTATTATTCTGAAAAAAAATGATGGTATAACCTACATGATTTTCCTTTAATGGTAGATGGATCTGGGTTCTTATGGGTTAAAAATCATTTGTTATAAAGTGTTGTGCATGTCAATTAATTCAATAAATCTGCAGCCAAATATAAAGAAATACAGGAAGTTCCAGGATCTTCATCCATTAAACATGCGGCATCACTTCATTGTAAATTCACCACATCATAAGTTTTTTGTGTTTTCCCCAAAAAAAGAAAAAAAAAACTTTATTTCTTACCATCAACAAAACAAGAACCTTGAAACCACAAAGAAATGATTCTACAAAAAAACTGCAAGTGCAATGTGTAATGTCTGATTTAGATTCTTTGTCCAAAACCCCATTAAAAATTCATCAGTGAGACACACCCAGTGTATATACATATATACTCCTGCTAACATTCATTAGTAGAATCAGGTGTGTTACTGCCTGGTTGGAACAACAACCTGCACCCACACGCCCTGAGTTTGACACATGTGGTCTGGGGGAACCAGCGTTCTCGTTACACCGGTGTTACGCCAGTTTTTAGGGCTACACCCATTTCCATACATCTAACCCTATAACCTCAATTGTTCTGTTTGACGCTGATTTGTCCAACTTGTCCCCCCCTTCCTTTTCCATCCAGGAGTGCTACTGTCCCTTCGTCAACGGCAGCTTCTTCGAACACGAGGGCCAGCCGCTGTGCGAGGCCCACTACCACCAGTCGCGCGGCACCATGTGCCAGGCGTGCCGGCAGCCCATCCTGGGCCGCTGCGTCACCGCCATGGGCGCCAAGTTCCACCCCAACCACCTGGTGTGCCACTTCTGCCTGAAGCCGCTGAGCAAAGGCTGCTTCAAGGAGCAGGAGAACAAGCCCTACTGCCACCCCTGCTTCATCAAACTGTTCGGCTGAGCCCCCCCCCATGACCTCCTCCTCAGCCCCCCTTCAGGTCACCAAATGAACAAGCTGTATGACTCTTTGAGTTCTTAACTCGCCTTTTTTATTTTTTACTGGTAGAATGAGGGTGGAGCTGGTCTCTTTCTTGGTTTTTAAAAAAAAAACTATTAGAGCTGATAGAGGGAAGGGGAATAATCCGAGAATCATCCAGTTCAATTCATTCCTGTTTATCTGGACTGGCGGTGTGAAATAGTGGAATACGACTCTAGGATCAGTTAGACACACGAAAATATCGCCAAATGAAGTGTCATGTATGTAAATCTTTTACGTACTGTGTTGATTCAAATTGAATATTGAAAATTGAATTCTTTTGCCAAAGGTAGAAAAGAAACAGTATACTGAGAGCATTTATTGTTTCAAAGGAAGGAAGGAAATCCCCTTTAATATATTTGCTTTGTATTGCAAAAACTATACGTGTCACTGCAATTGCCTTTATATATTGTATGCTGCCTGCTCTATGTATGTTTTGTGTAACAAACTAAGGTATCTTACGTTTAATATCAGATCATTTGCATTATTCTTTCACTATTGCTCTATGCAATTTGCCCAAAAACTGTTCCAAAGAATAAAATAAATTTAAACACACTGTGTTGCTTCATGTGTGATTTCATCAAAGGATCATCTGTGAAAATAGAGATAAATACTGGTTAAATAATGGCAGATTTAACTCTTCTTAATGTACCTTAAACCAATATTTTTCACATTTTTAACAAGTTTAATATGTGAGTGGACAAATCTGCTTCAGGAAAGTGTCTGTTTATGATTATTGGAACAATGAGAAATAGTCTCAATACCATCAAAACCTCAGTTCTGCTTTTAAAATGCTCAAATTTAAGATTTACTGAGTAATATGAGTCCTCCTCCCACAACTTTAAATGCTCTGGGATGTTTTATTTAACTTAAAAAACCTTAATTATAAGTTTAAATGTGTCTAGTTATAAATGACACCTCTGGTTTTATATTTTGAGCCACTCTCGTTCATCAATCCTATAATAATGTTTACCTGAGAATGTTGCTTGTTTAATCAACTTTAACCACTAGATGTCAGTGTTGTCACACAAAAGGACTGCCCTTTAAATAAAACTATTTTAAACTAGCACTATATATGTATTTATTGTTTTACTTTAATAAAAGTGTTCATCATAATGTTAATAATTTACAAATCGCAACAGCATTTTTACTACTAACATTATATAAAAATGTTCTTCTGGGATGATTCTCTTTTTAATTCAAATACATTTCGTTGTATTATTGGACAACTAACTCTCAGAAAACATTGAGAAGAGCAATATACATGTATTTTTAATCTATTTAAAAATAGAGTAGCATTGTTGAAAATAATATATATAAATATATATATATATAGGGCGACACGGTGGTGCGGTGGGTAGCACTGTTGCCTCACAGCAAGAAGGTCGCAGGTTCAAGACCGCCTTGGGCCTGGGTCTGGGGCCTTTCTGTGTGGAGTTTGCATGTTCTCCCCGTGTCTGCGTGGGTTTTCACCGGGTACTCCGGTTTCCTCCCACAATACAAAAAACATGCTCAGGTTAATTGGTAAACTCTAAATTGCCCATAGGTGTGAGTGTGAGAGTGAATGGTGTGTGAATGGTGTGTGTGCCCCACGATTGGCTGGCGACCATCTGGGGTGTATCCCTGCCTCTCGCCTTAACGCGCTGGGATAGGCTCCAGCAGACCCCTGCGACCCCGAAAGGGAATAAGCGGGATAGACAATGGATGGATGGATGGATATATATATATATATATATATATATATATATATATATATATAATATATGTATATAGGTATAGATATATAATGCAGTAAATCATTATGTCATTTTTTATTTTATGCTTTGTTTGCTTTGTCTTTTGCGGTTTGTTTGTCTTTTATGTTATAAATTCTTTAAAAATGTAAATAAATAAAAAATTGAGGCTATGTCGTATTAAATTCATTTATATGCCTGAAAGTTTTGTTACAGAACATTTTTCTCATGAACTTAAAAATAATAATATATATAACAATGAATACTTATTTCCAGGCTCGTCTTGTAATGACGTCACATCCTCCTCGCGCGGAACGTCCACAAGCCGAAGTGACGTCTGCGTGAAGCGTGATGACGTAGCACGCCGCGTCGCCTCGCAGGTGAGTTCATTTAAAAGTTAATGAGGCGCCGTCGCGCTTTTGACAAGAGAAAGCACGTGAACCGGAGAAGGAGCAACACCTCGATAAAATAAAAAATAAAAAAAATACGCAATGAGCGATTCAAAAGAGCAGAAAGTAAGTTCACGCGACTTTTAACGTCTTTTTATGAGGGACTTAATTAATTTATTAATTAAGCTGCAGTCACAATTCAAAACAGCTGAGCTACTTCACTAATGGAAGAGAAATGCTCAAATCTCTTTTTCTACACGTAAAATAAACACATTTTGTTTGGCTTTCATGGAGTGTTTTATAAATGTATTACATATTTTTAGTGTGTTTTTATGTTTTATTTCATTTGTGCCCTCATAACTTTAGCTTTAACTTTTAGCACCTTGTTTAATGTGCCAAAAACATTTTACTGTCCTATTTACATAACCTTTCTGTGTTTTTCTAATATTTTTTGTGCTCTAGGCACTCAGACCATATTTACATCTCTATATCCTACGTTTTTATCAGTAGCTTGAGATGAGACAGGATTTCCTTAATTGTCCTGCAATGGGGAAGTGGATAGTGGGAAACAGTGGTAGTAGTAATTAAATACATAATTTACATGCTTTTGTGATAAAGAGATCTAGAAATAATATTATAATGTAATTTACACAATGTAGAAGAGAAAAAAGAAGCACTTGCATGATATACTAATAAATTGCACCTTATTAATTATAGTAGAGATGTCTACAGTGATAAGTCTGATTCATCCCTTATCCCCCCCAGGAAGCGGAGAAGGAGTCTCCGCCCCAGTGGCCCGAGGACGGGGACGAGTGGAGCGACGCGGAGGACGGGACCAGCATGGATTGCGGGCTCCTGCAGGCCATGGCCGAGGAGGACGAGGAGATCAACATCTACAACGAGGAGACGTTCGGGATGGGTGAGCACACGCCGTTCTGTCTCCATGCAGTCCGTGTTCCTACAGATTATTTCGTAAATACACTGAAATGTCAGTTACAGTATTGGATCCCTAGTATAAAAATGACCAAAGTTATTTGGGGGGGGGGGCAAGTTGGACAATTATAGGGTTAAATGTATGGAAATAGGTGCAGCCCTAAAAACTGGCATAACACCGGTGTAACAAGAACGTTGGTTCCCCCAGACTCTTCATTATGAGGCTTTATGTCTGAACTTAACTCATTAATTCACTGGGCACTTTTTCTCTTCACACACACCCTGCACCTTAAGTGTGCATTGGCTATGTATGTGTACATGTGGGTATGTGCGTGGATATGTATGTCCACATATATATATGCAAATATGTGTGTATGTGTATGTATGTAGGTATGTACGTGCATGTATGTATGTATATATGCTTTGCTTATGCATACTCTTTTCTTACTACTTATTAGCATTTTCTCTCCATTCTGTCCATAATGCATACTGTGTATGCGGCTCAACAAATTCTGCAAATTTGTACATTGTGTTGTGTTTTTTATTTTTATTTTTTTTATAGTTTTTTTTTATCTTCAGCTTTATTTTCTTCTCTTTATCTGTAACGCTGCAGTAACACACAAATTTCCCCGTTGTGGGATCAATAAAGTTTTATCTTGTCTCTTAATTCCATATACTAATCATGTGACATATACTAATCATGTGACATATACTAATCATCCTAATATGGAATATGTTTACCACTAATGCCCAATGTTATATTATCTGAATCTGAAGACATTGGCTGCACATGCAGTTTTATGTAGAATCATTTATTTTTGGTTTCAATGTTTATGTATAGTTTTTAGGGAAACACAAAAGTTGCAAAAAATGCAATGAATATTTTAATTTAATTATTTCAATCAGAAACGCCTTGACAGTGGATGACTGTGAACATGCACAGCTTGAAAAGTCATTTACCACATTAACAATGTATAGAGTGGATTTGAGTTTATTCATTTAGTTTATCTTCATTGAAAAAACAGCTTTTCTTTTAAAAGATGACCTTTCTAAGTGAATCAGTAGTGTATATTTGTGTACATATTTTAACATGTTTCCTATGTACTTACACGTGGCTGCATCATAGATCTTGACGCGCACGTGACCCCTGACGACCCCAGCAGAGATCTCCTCCAGTTTGAAGAGCGCCCGCCGACGCCGCCCCCGCCCCCCCTCAAACCCCCGCCCACCCGCAGACCCCCTCCCCCCCTCAGGCCCCCGGCCCCCCACAGACCCCCCTCCCCTCCCAGACTCCGGCCCCAGTACCTGCCCCGGCCGCCCACGGTCCAGCGGGGCAGGTGGAGGGGGCTGAGGGGGGGGCTGGGCAGGGGCCAGATGTTCGAGGACCCGGCCGTGATGAGGATAGTGGAGGGGCGGCCGAGCCTCAAGGTGACGGCGCTAAATTCACTCATCTGGGGGGGGCAGGATAAAACGGTTTTGCTAATGCTGGTTTGTTTAACTTTAAGAGTCTTGACAGCGCCATCGTGGACTGTGGGAGCGCCATGTACCAGAATAACTTTGAAGAAGACGTAAGTGTCAACATTTACAGAGATCTGGTTTTGCCCAAAGTTGTATTTGTGCTGCTAATTATTCTCTTGTGTTTTTCCCTGTAGTGGATGGTACCGTCTTACAGGAAGACCAGAAAAATCTCAGGATCTATACTCCAGGTTCAGATCACAGAAGAACACGCAACGCTCTGATACATGTGGCGATGGCTTACCTGAACGAGAGAGTGTGTGTTTGTTTGTGTGTGTCTCGCTCCGTTCTTGTTTCGTAGGACAGTGCTGTAGTGTGTGTGATTGATGGTCACAGAGGCGGAGGTCAGCACCTGCCCTCCAACTTCCTGGATTTGCCATATCATGTCTCTTCCTTCAGGGGCAGGAGAGGGGAACCCAGAGGATCCTACAGCAGGAGACAGTTTGGACAGAGACCCCCCTCTCAGGTGGAGGATTTCACCAAAGAACGAGTCATTTTAAAGGACTAGTTCCACTCGTTTTTACTAGTTGGACTTAATTAGAAGGCAGATTTATGATGATCTAAACTCGTCTGCTTCTTATTTACATTAACATGTTATTAGTAAAACTCAAAAATGTTGATGATTTTAGATTTGCACTTACAATTAATATTGATTTTTTGTAATTAGTCATTGGGTCTTGATATTGTCAAATGATGAAAAACCAGATTCAGGTATTATCTCAATACTCGATCTCCTTGAAAAAGTGAAAAGAGTAAAGTCATTTAATTTGGCTGGACAGAAACAAGTTCTTCTGAAGCTTCCCTTTTAAGTATTCGTATTATATGTATGTATGTGTATATATATATATATATATATATATATATATATATATATATATATATATATATATATATATATATATATATATATATATATATATATATATATATATATATATAACACATTGTAAGATTAAAAATATACACGTCATTAATATGACTCAAATGTCTATAGTTTTAGGTTTACACTTACAATTAATAGTATTGATTTTTCATGATTAGTCAGTCATTCATTGGGTCAAATGACCCAATGACTGACTGAGGGTCAAATGATGATAAATCAGATTCAGATATTGGTATATAACGAATAGTTTGAATTTTTTTTCCCAAAATCAAGAAACTAAACTATTATCATAAAATAATTTAATTTTCTGTCATTTTCTTGCAGCTTCATGCGCCCATGATGCCGGGATCCCCCATCTTCTCCCGTCAACCTTTAACCCTGCGGCAGCATTACAATCAGGTTCATCCTCTATTAAAACAAATCTATTAAAACAAATCTAAGAAAGTCTTTACCCATAAGAACCTGGAGCCATGTCACCTTAAGAGGAAACTTAGGATATAAAATGGATCAAATAAACCACATGAAATGCATTATTTTAAAATACTTATTCAAATTAGCAGATCTGTGATGTCACACATGGTCAATTTAAAATCAGTTTGGTGCTTGTTTTTTGCTTAGTTGCACATATTTTGTCTTTTTAGTATTTTAGTATTGTATTTGAACAACAGAAACTATATGAATTAAAACATGAATTGGCTCAATACCATTTTTATTACATATGTCACATGAAGTTTTCATCGACTATTTCTTAAGGTTATTGATTGTCAATCACCATGGCTCCAGTGCTGCAAAAAATAAAATACAAGTTTCTGTGGTAAAATATGCAGAGGAAAACTATGGAGAATATGATTTGAAAACTGTAAGTTATACGGTAGTCACACTGGTTTAGTAAAAGAATTTGAGTAAAATACCTTATTTTTCTGAATATGTGAGCAACTTTTTTTATCATTTAGGGTATATTTATTTAAGAATTGTGATCAGAACATGTTAAATGTAACGTAGGACGTGTTAAACCATTACCTTGTGAAATGTGTTGAAATCCAGCTGTTTCCAGCCCTCTCACACCTGTCACATGACCACACCAGGTGGGGTCTTCATCAGTTTTAAATAAAGGATGGGGAACATTTAAAGCGACAGTGACACCAGTGTTAAAGTGGCTATTTATGGCTTAAATCTATCCGTTTGTGCAGACTCATTAATTCCCTGTGTGTTACCCCTCAGCAGACCGGGGGCTTCATGTTTCCTCCCAGCCGACCCTGCCCCTCCACCCCTCGCTCCTTGGCTCCTAAGACGATGCAGCTTTGCTTCGGCGCCAACTCGCCGAGGCCGTCGCCCTTCTACAGCCCCTCCTCCAACCCGGTGCAGCACTTCAGGTGTGAGACCGAAACCACCTCATCATCTCACGTGAAAGTTGGGTTTTATGGAATCAAATATTTGTCTGCATGGTTGGAAGTGACTGGCAGACTTATGCCCTCGAGTATATAAATCTGTCATAGACCAGACGTTCGTAAATCATTGCTTGGCATTAACGGGATTTCACAGGTAAAGTAGAAGTAGTGGATAATTAAACCTGTGTGTATAGAGTTGGAGACGGCGTTGAAGTACCTTTAGGATTATAGGAATAAATTCATCCAAAGAGACAAGTCAGATCAGCCTTTGTTTTAGAGAAATATAGTTTTTATTCTTTACAAAATACCTGCCCTTAATTTTGTTTCCTGTTGTGCATTGGTAAGGTCAAAGAATCCAAATAAAGGGGTATCAAGTCAAAAAAATCAAAAGCTTTATCTGTAATATTTTAGTATATTTATTACTAGTAATGATGAAAAAGGAAGTTCATTCATAATTATATTTACAGTTGTATTGGAACACAATAAGTTACTACAAAGACAGAAATTCAGTATATATGTATGTATATATGTTTGTGTGTGTGAGAATATGCAGTTAATACTTTAGTGTATTGTTGGCAGCTATTTTTATAAAACGGGTAAATCTCTCATACAAAGGGTGGGTTACTGCCACCTACTGTAGTGGATGTGCAACTACACCTATATTGTAGTACAACCAAACCCATGTTCGCTGTACTGGAATACAGCTGTGGCCCCCCAGGGGGCACGCCACCCACTATTTGAGAACCTCTGGTCTAGTGTGAAGTCTTGTGACCCTCAGGTACCCGAGTCCAGTCACTCAGCTCCACCCGCAACACAAACGGCTGCTGAGCCAGAAACAACGGATATTCCAGAGGTCAGTGCTGCAGCGTCATTAAAAAAAAAAAAAACAAACACTTTGAACATATGTTTTTCCATTAGTGAATACTGTAAAAAATTGCGTAAAATGTGACTATTTGTAGAAAAGTGGATGGCTGGGATCCGTATTCTAACCTGATGACGGCCAAAGAGAAGGAGTGGATCACCAGGCTGCAGATGATCCAGCTGCAGAGTGAGAATCCGTACCTGGAGGACTACTACTACCAGGTAGGAAAACACAGCTCTGTCTGCTTTATTCATTCAGCGACGCTGTGTGCAGCAGGACAACATGCGTTCAATATATGCACAGTCAAGTCATGCATTAACCCCCTAAACATTTACAGTTTGATTATAGAAAAGTACATAAACCAGTGGATTAAACAGCCTGAAACTTCAATGATGATTTTAAGATGAATCACCCACTATTTGGTCCTTTTTGGGGGGATTTTATGAGAAAAATGTGGACTACTAAACATTAGATCTATCATAAAAAAACCTATGAGTACACTATCTGATATCAGATTATGATTTATTCTTCTTACTGAAACCTGGCTGCATCATGAGGATGAATCTACTTCTTCTACCAGACTCATTAATACTCATCTTCCCAGAGTCACCAGCCCAGCTGCTGGAGCTGGAGCCATTTTTTAGCTCAAGATTTTCAATTAGCACTGAACTAAAGTGTAACTTTAAAAGCCTGAAAAACACTACAATCAATTCTGTCTGAATTCTGAGTTCTTATCAGGTCTGGTTTTACTTTCTGTCCACATGCACCATGTCAATATATCTCATTATATTTAATGTTAACTCATTTTCTTGTCTCATAAATGTACCGATTCTGTCCTCTGTACATATTTCCCTGTTAAAGTTTTTTTTTTTTTTTTTTTTGGGTGTGCAACTTTTACCTTGTACGATGTTTTTTTTTTTTTTTTTTTGAGCAAATAAATTGACTTGAATTGACATGCCTGTTTGTCCTGGAGGATCCTCCTTTTTATTTTATTTATTTTTTAAATTGTTCGCTTTTTTTTTTTTTTTTTTTTACATTTCTTAATTTACTTTTTAATTGAATTTTTTATTTTTGCCTTTTTTCTGAGCAAATAAAATTGACTTGAATTGACTGGACTTTTTTTTTTGATTTGTTTTTTTATAATTTTCGCCAGTTTTACCTTTTTTTTTTTTTAAGTTACTTTTTATTTTAATTTTGAATTTTTACCCTTTTTTTCCCTTTTTTTTTAAAGGGAGTCTAAGGACAGGAAGTTGCTGTTGTACAAACTTAAAACCCATTGAGTTTGTTTTTTGTTTTTTTTGTGGGGGGGTGAAAACTGCCTTGACTGACCTCTGACCTTTAATCTCCCTCCCAGGAGTACTACCGGCGGATGGAGGCGAAGCTGGCGGAGGAGGAGCTGGGCATCCGGAGCAGGAGGGAGCCGCCCAAACTCACCACGCCGTACATCACCAAAACGGACCACCAGTACACGCCAGGTTCTGCACGTTCTGTTCTCACATTCCTGCTGTCTGAAGTGATTCTGCAGCATCAACCGCTTTGTTTCGTTGCTCTTTCAGTGGTTCACATCGAGGGCTCTCTGGGTCAAGTCGCCGTGTCCACGTGTTACTCTCCTCGCCGCGCCATCGGCGCCGTTCACGCCGTCCAGGCCCACGGCCCGCTTGAGGTGGCCGCTTTATAAGAAAAGATTTGATCAGCTTTTGTTGCCTCTTCCTGACACTAAGACTGATTTCCTCCTTTTTATAGGAGCTTAAAGACACCAGACAACAGCGACTAGAAATCCTCAGTAAAATAGAAAAGGTTGGCTGTTCGCTTCAACTTCTTTTTATTTTAAGCTCCTCTCTTGTAAGATTTAGTCCCACTTGTTGTGCTCTGCAGTTGTTTATAGTTCTGCTGGAGGTGGAGGAGACGGAGAGGATGAAAACCGCCGTCCTGCCCGAAGCTGAAGAGCGGAGGTTGATGGAGAAGAAGCAGAGGAAGGTGGAGCACATCTACTCCCAGCTGCAGCACCACGACGCCATGTGAGTCGCAAGAGTTCAGGAAAAGTCTAATACAACGTTCAGTTTTTCAGTTGATGAATTTAAACAACGAATCTGTAAAATCTTTTTTTTTTTTTTTCCTATGTAGAGATTCTGGAGGGGAGTTTCTTCCTTTCCTGCTGGTCTCCAAAGGGAAAAGGCTGTTTTCCCGCCTGCTCCCGTTTCTGAAGCATGACTCAGCGATAATAATCCTGAGGATCGTCACGTCCAATCTGCCGACGCTGATGAGCAGAGACGCAGACGAGGTACAGCGGGGTGTTTTTTAAATAATAGAGAATTGTGGTAAAGTTCTAACTAAACTCGTCAGTCTTGCTTTCTTTTTTCCAGGATCTCCCGGTGCTCTACCCGTCTCTCCGGAATGTGATCGGAGGCCTGACGTTCAGTCAGCTGATCGGCGTCCTCAGAGATCTGACGTCGTCTGAGTCTCTGACGTCGTGCGAGTCGCTGGCGCTGGCGTGTCAGAACAAGGTCCGGGTTATTTAATTATTAATTTATTGTTCCTCTGATTTAATTGCTGAGCCGCTTGTCTTTCCCTGCTCCAGTTCGGGCTGTCCCTGCTCTACGCCCTCCTGTCCCAGGGAGAGAAGCTGCTGTCCTCTGGTGTTCCTCTGGAGCCCAGCATCGGGGACTTTGAGACCTGGTGGGTCACCTTTAATATTCTAATATTCAAAGAGCATTTTTCTAATTTTCTTTTTCTTTTTTTTTATCCTTTATTTAGCCAGGTGGGTCCCATTGACATTTTTTACTTGGCCATAAGGGCAGCAAACTCAGACATATAATAAAAACTATAGTTGTACAATAAACTATAATCAGACAGATTTATAATAAAAAGTTAATCATCCAAAATGCAGTAGTAATTCTGATGATCGATTATTAATCAGTTTTTTCTAATTCATCTCTTAATTGGGGGGAAAGGGGGTTGGGGCTCCTCAATATAAAGGAAACATTTTTTTTTTTGTGTGAGAATAAAAGGGAAATACAAATCCTGGAATGGAAAAATCACACCGAAACGAAAAGCACCAAAAATGTTCAATTTTAATTTCTTTTTCTAGCTTTACTGCTTTTAGTCGCAACGCTTCTCCCACTCGTCCTTTGCTCTGTGATCCACTGATCGAGCCTTTGCTCTGTGATCCACTGATCGAGCCTTTGCTCTGTGATCCACTGATCCAGTCTGTGCTCTGTGATCCACTGATCCAGTCTGTGCTCTGTGATCCACTGATCCAGTCTGTGCTCTGTGATCCACTGATCCAGTCTGTGCTCTGTGATCCACTGATCCAGTCTTTGCTCTGTGATCCACTGATCCAGTCTCTGCTCTGTGATCCACTGATCCAGTCTCTGCTCTGTGATCCACTGATCCAGTCTTTCCTCCAACTCGTACCACCTGTCTTATGTCTTAAACTCAGCTGTGTAGCTGATTTCCTTCAGTTTAAACTGTGCTTTATCAGCGTGTCTCTTTACCATTTTCAGGTTGTTAAAACAACGATGTTCTGCATAACGCACATCCCCGTTATTTTATCTACAATCCATGCCCACACTTCCCCTACATGTAAACATAGGGCGCACCAACATTTAGATGAACATATAAGACTCTAATGTGCACCTTATAGTCCTGAAAATACGGTATATTATAGATCGTTGGTACCTTGGTATCTGAAACATCTTGGTTACAGCTGTTTTAATAGCGTATTAGTTGCTGCCGCCTTAATTCTGGATTGTGTTTTATTTTTTCCCTCCAGGACGGACACCATCTTCCAGGTGGCGGGGCAGCTTTCCCAGTGTTCCCTGGTGGAGCCGCTCCTCATGCCCTCTAACCTGCTCACGCTCTTCTGCCGGTACCTGGACAAACGGACCGTGCATCAGCTGAAAAGCAACATGGAGTAAGTCGTGTTTAGGGGGGAAAAAATATTAAATCTGATGCAATATTATATATTAATATCCACAATGTTTGCTTAGGTCTGCGACTGGATTCCTGGCTCTTCCGTCTTAAGGTGGACGGCAGCAAACGAGACGTTCAGCTAATGTCGGGCTGTGGTGAGCGCTGGAGGAGCAGAAGCCTCCGTGATAACGAATGATCCTCTGCTCACCGTAGCTATGTAATATACCTGTGTTCATGTTTAGATTCTTATTCCTTTTTTCTCTCCTCCTCCCCTGTTCCCTTCACGTTTTTTGCACGCCCCAAAACCTGTTTCCCTTTTTTTTTTTTTCTTTTTATTTATTTTATCTGATCTTTTCACATTCCTCCATCTGGTCTCCAGTAGGTTAAATCACTGCAGTCTACTCTGCTGCAATCACAAATCTCTATCTTTTTTATTTAAACTGTTTATTTTTTCCATAAAATTACCATAAACTGTATCAGTTGCTTTACGCTCCACATTTCCAAATGTTCCATCTATAACAATTGGTTTTGTTTCAAAGACATTTTCTTACTGAGATGAATTGGATGTGTTGGGTCAGATGTTGCATTGTATAGTAATTTATGATTGTACAGCTGAATCTATACGTTTATAATAACCACTATGGAAGTCGTCATGGCACCATAAGTCATGCAGTTTTGGGTTTTTTGTAAAAAGGCATGCATTTGTACACGTGTCGCAAAACTAATTATGATATATCTGATGTGATTTTTTTCCATTGTAGATGTTTCAGTTGTAAATTTTTTTATTTATTGTGTTCATTTGGAAACAGGAATAATTTAAATCAACACCCTTGTAGAGCACTTGCAACATAAATAAAAAAAACTTAAAAAATGCTCAACGGTTTGATGCAGTTTGTAGGAAAAACGTTTTACTTTATGCTTCGGTGCATCAGTTCAGTTTAATCTGATGCTGCTGCAGGTTTTAATCATTGCACTGAATCTCAGTAAGAAATCTGTGGTCCAGACTTCCGGTTTAGTTTTTTTTCCTGGGGGAACGAACAGTTTTAAACAAACTAATGAGTCTGTTCTGTGCTGAAACGCCAGTGTGTGACATTCCTTCAAATGGAGGAAAAGGCAGCAGCATGATTTGACCCCTTTTTCTTAACCAAAACTTCCATATACTTTAGGAACTAAACATTTATCTTAATAGAATCCAGTTTATTTTCTCTGCATTTGCAAAAAACCCAGATATGTTCCACAAATTGGGTACATGATGAATCAGAAAATTAAGAGAATTCTACATTTGCCAAGACAAGATTTACAATATGAGAGTCACATAATGCAAATAACCAAAGGAACTAATAAGGGGAATAAGCAGTAATGTTGTGTGACAGCGTTAATGAGTCCTGACATTAATGTGAACAGTGATTAGAACATCATTGCTGCCACGACTTATACGGTGTTTAATGTGTGTGTAATTGAAACCATTAACACTGCATCTGTTCTGCAGACAAAGTGCATTGATTCTAGTTGCATTTATTCCAGGGTTTGATAATTGGCTTTAACAAGGAATTAGATCCATTAAAGAACTGTGGGTGGATTTTTAAGATGAAATAAGTTTGATTTTCACGTCACATGAAGGTTAATCTTTTTTTTTTTTAATTATTAAAACACCTTTTCTCATTATCAAATGCATTTTTCTGACTGAAGCTGTCTCCAAGAGGAGGAAATGTAAAAAATGTAATATTCTAAGAAAAATGGTGACGCAGCAAATATAGATGTTGACCTGCTGTAAATGTAGCCTCAGATTAAATGTGAAGAACATGCACTGACTAATGTTATACTAATAAGTTATGTTTAGTCACAGTATGAATTATCCATCAATAATTGGATGTTTGAATGGATAAATAAGGATGAATAAGTAGAAATAATGTGACTAAACATGGCATTAATATGCATGTATGTATATATAAGGGGTCACCAACCCCTACCGTGGGTCCAGGTTTTTGTTCCAACCAGACCAGCTTTGGTGACCCCTTATATTATTTTGCATGCCAGATACACTAGTGCATTGTGTTCAGTAAGTCAAGTATAGGGATGTTGGGTTATGTTGGTGGTGAAAGTTTCTACTTTCTATTTATTAAACGCAATTGATTATTTTTTTTTAACCCATACAGCTGTCAGTCTTATCGTCAGCAGGTCTGCACCAATATGTTGCCGTGGCGACCCCCCTCCTCGTTATCAGCTCGGCCGTGGAACCTGAGAATGCTCACTGAACGGAGGTCGCCCTGTGGTCTGTGGCCGGCGAGTCCTCCAAGGTACACGGAGCGACACGCTAACATCCTGAGCGACACGCTAACATCCTGACCACTGACCCCCCCATCACCTCGTCTCCACCACCACATCCTCCCATCGCTGCCCTGATGCCGCTTCAGCATCAACAGCAGCTTCATGTCATCAATTTAGCTTTGTGTCGGATAATTTGTTTTTTTTTTTTAAACCGTTTATTTTAGTGCTCGTGGTTTCATGTTTTTATAGCAAAAGCAGCAAATGTCAGTTCAGAAGCTGATTATTTGTCTCTGAGCTTCGCAAAATCATCACGGGACGTGTGGGAGGTCCACGCCGGGCGATAATAAATTGACCTTTGCAGCGCTTAAAATAATCAGGTCTATAAAAAGGGTCTTTTCTTTAAGCAAGGAGGCTTTAGTCCAAAAAAAGAAGCCTCTGCTGCATTGGTTTTTAGAGAAGTTCTAACAGCAGCTGTCACCATGATACAAAATGTTCAACATTCACTGAAAATAGAAAATGATAAATCAACTTAAAACCCAAATAAGGTTAATTGAAGTTAAATAAATTTGAGTAACCAAATAAGATGTACTAATTTAGGCTTAAATTCATGAATTAAGTTAATTGAAATCAAATTAATAGATTGGAAATAACTAAATTAATAAATTAGAGCTACTACAATGCTTGTCTTTTTTTTTTTTTACTTTATTTAGGTGTTAATTAAAACTTCAATTCACAACTTCCATTTTTATGTGTATTTTTTAGGTTTTGAATTATTTACTTATTTAACATAACATTTTTAATTATAATATACTAAATTTATAACGAGCCATTTCCAAATTTTCCACATTAGGAGTTAAAAAAAAACTATTTAATTAGTGTAATAATAAACACAAGTTTTCAAATTGATGCTTTAATTGATTTTTAGCTTCAAGTAGTTTTTAGATTTTTCATGTTTTTCAGCTTAAAAAAATACATAACTTTTTTGAGTCAATTAATGCAGAAATTAAGTTAATTTTAAAAAATAACATTAATTTTAAGTTGATGTAATTACACTGGAGAAAAATGTTTTCATCTGGTTTACTAAATAGATTTTGTGACTGAATCATACTTTTTTAATTCCAAAACATCCCTTCCTTCAAACAAGCGAATTTAACCTAATAATAGTAATTAGGAAAATAATGACAATTTTAAGTTGTGCAGATACCTTCTAAAATTGCTGAAAGTTTAATTTTAACTAAAATATGAATGAGTTAAAACTATTACATTAACTGAATATACGCAATTCATTTAGAGCCAAAAATAAGCAGCATAGATGTGTTTAAGTAAAGAAATAAAATGAATTCCACTCAAAATAATTATGAAAGTACGATCAACTTGAATAAAAAAATAATTTTTGTGCAGCCATTTGCTTTAATAAAATTAAGCAATTTCAACAAAACCTTTTTAAACTGTTTGCAACTTAAATGCTTTATCCAAATTTATCCCCCCCTTTATATTCCCAGCTGATCAGCAGCTGAAAGAGCGAGTGAGGAAGGTAAAGACGGATCTGTCGAGTGTTGGGAAGTTGGACAGAAAAGTTGGTTGGGTGTCGACGGCCAAGAATGTGAGACCAGGAGGTGCCCGCTGACCTCTCCTTGACCCCATAAGGAGAGGATTTTGACTTAAGGTGAGGAATCTATGTGAAAGGTGACAGATCTTCCCTCTTTACCCGCTGCTTCTTTTCTTTTTAAACATACAAGGGCCCGGTCTCACGCCGACCGTTTCCATCCCGTCACTCAGCATCGTGAGCGGATGTCGTTTCCTGCTTTGAAACCAGTTAATAAAGTAGTTTAGTGACCTTTGACCTGTTTAAAATATCCTCAAAACCAACATGTTTGACTCGACTGCAGCTTATTCAGGTCTAGTTCTAGTTTCATCACTGACGCACATTCATATATATTTATATATATTTTTACAGCAGCAAGTATTTTACGTATATTTACTTTGACTGTTCTGCTCTGACTTTAAATAACAACTGTTCAGATGATTATTTGTCCTGTTTAAGTTTGTATTTGATTTACAGGCCCATGAAATGGAGGATAAAGCTTATTTTCTAGTGGATCATATTATTTGAGGTTTGAGATGTGGTATTTAAATCAACTCTTTAAATTTACTTATGTAAGCATTTAGCTCAATAAAGTTTTTTTTTTATTTTGAATAAAGAAATTAATTCGATGAATGCCATTAAGTGCAAAACTGATGCAGAAAAAAATGCATGTTTGATATATAACAAAACATATGTGAGCAATTAATATAGGGACACACACTATTCAGATGCCTTATACATCTTAATAGTTTTATCTGGTTTATTTAATAGATTTTAGTCGCATGAAATCATACTTTTAATTATAAACCTTTCCTTAAAACAGGCTAATTCAACAGTATAAATCTCTTGGAAAAGTAAAGTAATTTCTACTCAAGACGAATAATTCAAGAAAAAAGTGCAATCAAATTAAAAATGAATATCTAGTGTTAGATAAATTGTTTTCATTCAACCACTTGACATAATAAATGAAGTAATTTAAATAAACATGTTTTTTTTGTGCAGGATTAAAACTTTATTTGACCTTTTTGACCTTTTGCCAACGTCATTATAGCAAAGAATAGATTCCAGATGATGCATCTGATTAAAAGGATGTTTTAAATTTATATAAAGATGCTTTTGTAGCTTAAAAAAACAACTGAAAGTGTGTGTGTGTGTGTGTGTGTGTGTGTGTGTGTGTGTGTGTGAATTAACAAAAGTGCAACCTGCTGAATCCTTCTCTTTGTTTCTCTCCCTTCAGTGTTAATGTAGTTTAAGTGCCCAATTATTCAGAGTGTGTGTGTGTGTGTGTGTGTGTGTGTGTGTGCGCACCCCGGGTGTCTCCTCTAACGAGGTTGGGGGACCAGGACCCGATGTGGACTTGAGAGGAGGGGCGGCCTGGACCGGAGGATATATATCACACCCTCAGCGCGGGGCATGTCGCCCATTCCAGGAAAAAATCCGCTTCTTCCTCCTCGTTCTTCAGGCGATTCAGGAACGTTTCAGGGCTTGTTCCACCTCCTGCAGCTCCGCTATGTTGGGACGGTTAATCCTGCAGGGCTTCGTGGTTCTGTGGTCGGTCCAGACGGTTCAGGCTGGGGGTGAGTGGGAAGGCCGCGGCCGACATGATATAACAAATAAATTAAATTAGGTTTACATTTATTTTGGAGGGCACGTTGTGTAAAAGAAGCATCGTTGTGTTTTATTCTGTGCAAATATACCAAGGGATAGGAAATCGGTTTTAAACACTAACAAAGTTGTTAGAAATATTTCTTTAAGAAAATACTGATGTGTTTTATAAATGGAATGTGTAATTCAGAAAAAAATAGAAAATGGAATTAGATTTTTTTTTTTTTTACAGCTCAACCAATGATTTATTGCACTGATTTTGCAGGATGCTGTGTGTGTAAAATATTTTACTTTGTGATGGTTTAGGAAGGTTTATTTTAAAATTAGTAAAGATCTGCATGTAAATCTACGTCTAATCACACTTATGTAATCAAAATCTATGAATATTTGAGATACTTAACATGTGTTGTTATACTGTGTTAATGTGTAAAAATGTGTTTAAAAATTCATAAACTGTCTCTAAATAATTATAATTCGGGTAAATAGGAAATTAATTTACTCTTAATGGTTAATTACTGGTTCGTCCAACATTAACAGATGCACGATAACAGGATTTATTAACTATTTAACCACATATTATAATCAGCTGCAACTTTATAAACATTTCTAACAGATTTACAATTCATTTACACTAACACTAAAATAACCAACAACTACAGTATTTACATGTATAAATGACCAGACACATGTTTGTATTATTAACCATTAACAAACAGAAATAAATGATCATGTGTAAATGCTGGTTATTATAAAGAACAGTAAAATACATGTTTTAAATAAAACTAAATAGTGCCCTGGTAATTCTATATTTTGCAATATTTGCAATTAAAGTTGAATTTCTTGTTGTATTCAAGCATTTCCAAGCATACAGTTAAAATAAAATGCTATAATTCTAATGCAAGAATGAAAACTAAAGTCGAGAATTAATTCTAAATGTGGTCTTATTTAATAAAAGAAACATGCAGTAAATAGTTTTTACTGACAAACTAAAATAGCATCTATGTCTTAACTTAAAGTAGTAGGTAAGTAAATAATTAGCATTTTTGCCTGAAATGATGTATTTTGGCTGAAACGATGGTAAACTGCTGCAGAACAAGCTGCTGGTGGAGTCCAGATGAGCCAGATGTGTCGGGTTTGTCTGCCAAATTTCAAAGGATCCTGTCAAAGCGAAGTGAAGCAGCTCCGCGTGTTTGGTTTTCTCCTGGGCAGGCCGCGCTCGGCCTGAGAATCAAAGCTCGGCTCGAACTCGGCTCGCGGCAACGCTCGAAATCTGGCGTCTCTGTGAGAGGAGGAAGAGAATGAGTTTCACTGCGTGTTCACAGGCTCCCATTGACTCCCATCCAGCCCAGAAAGTCACCACAGGACTGAAAACCACCATTCTGACATGTCACAAGTGGTTTTTGTTTTTTTATTCTAAAATGTAAAGCCCTTCCTTAAAACAAGCTAATTTAACAAAATTAGGTTAAGAAAGATTGGATTTACTTATATGTAGGAGCCAAACTATTACATTGACTGAATCTACATAATTCATTATAGTACCAATAATAAGAAGCATTTCCATTCTAGTGTAATGAATTAAAGTCAAATTCTAGTCGAGATCAATGTAAATATTTCTAGATTTAAATACATTTTCATGCAACCACTGGATATAATAAATTTTTTTCAGTGTGGATTTATTAACATTTGACCGCATTAACAAATAGATAATGCTAAGATAAGATAAGATAGGACTTTATTGATCCCACAATGGGGAAATTTGCTTGTTACTGCAGCTAAGCACTGGTGTGAGAGAGAACAGAGAAAAGAAAAAGAAAATAAAAGCTGAAGAAAATACACACTATGTACAAAATTCGTAGAATTTGTTGATCCGCATACACAGTATGCATTATGGACATAGAATGGAGAAAAAATACTAATAAATAGTAAGAAAAGAGTATGCATAAGCAAAGCATATATACATACATGCACGTACACACATATTTACATATATATACGCACATACAAACATGTACACATACATAGCTAATGCTTATGTATATGCTAATGCACATGTATCTTATCTTAAATAGATAATGCTAAAGCATGAACTTAAAAAAAAAAAAAATATATATATATATATATATATATATATATATCATAAAAAATATGGTGTATTCCAATTGGAACTTTTTTATGGATCGTCACACATTATAAATTGCAGAATATTTGAGAAACACATTATTAAATACAGATTTCTGAAATGAAATGAGCAGTTTTGTTCATCAAATGTCAATAAAAGTATATAATTTTCATTCTTGAAAGTAAAACTAAAGTGTTGCTTCAGTAGTAAAGACACATTCTAATTTACAATGAAATCTTCATATTTTCCTTCTTACTCTAATTGATGTAATTTTGATCAATTATTGTGAAAGGAAATCCTAATCTGTCTGGTTAATATGTTTTAATTAATTAATGAGAATTTCTGAAATAGAAGCACGTCAAAAGTTGTTTTACATTAAAAACATTAAAAAGTTGTTGTGTTCCAGGTTATGTTGCAGGACCTGGAGGATACAATGGACCAGGGCCACAAACTCATGGTGAAATAATCACTTTCTAATTAATAAAACCTGTAAATATTGTTTCTAATGTTTTATACTTTTCCACAAACTAAAGCTCATCATGTTCCTTTTTTATTTTCTAGGAAGGAAACCTCAGAACGGTGGAAGTTTGGGCAGAATGCTGCTGCCGTCCAAAGGTAAATTCTAAGTTAATTTCCCCATATGTGGATGTTATAATAGTTTTTGTTTTATTCTTTAAGGTGTGGGACATGTGATGGGTGCACAGAGTCGATTTGCTGGATACCCAACGAAAGGACGAGGTCAGTGATGAGAACTTTAAATAAAAAAAATGTGCATGACAGCTAAACCTAATTTTTTTAGTAATTTCTTTTATATATTCAATCAGGCAGTGGCATTTCAAGCACAAATGGAGGCAAACCAAACGGTATATCTATTTTTTTTAAGCTATCAAGAACAAATTCAGAGGATTTTCCAATTCCATTAATTAATTAATAAAAATTTCTATTTAAGGCTACGGTGCAGCTGCAGGTTTGCCCACTCAAGTCGGGTTGAAAGGTACATTTTTATTTATATTTTACAAATTCTGCAGCTTATCACTCTGTAAGATAAAATAAATCAGATTTTTATGGTTTTTCTGTTTTATCCTTTTAAGGCTATGGAGCAGCAGCAGCTGGTGGGACCAATGGGAAACCACAGGGTTGGTATTCCAATTACATACGAAAAAAATACTAACAACTAATAAAATATAGTATAAAATACTAACTTATTCAACACTTAATGAGTGAATTTTTTGTAGTTGAAAGTTGATAGTGAAGAACCCGACAAACATGGTTCTGTGTTTTAATAGTTAATAGAACCCTATGAGGTAACGTGAATGTCTGCAATCCACCAACAGGTGGCAGCAGAGGACAGATTTCAACAAGGCTCATGTACAAGTACAATAAGAGCGTTATTTTTAGGTTTTATTATAGTATATTTATAGTTTTAAGTTTAACATCTCCTCTTCTGAATGGCTGTGAATGGGGGGTGACAGGTGTGACATCACAACATCACAGGGGAATAGTTTCTGGCTATTTAATTTCTCTGTGGTTTGTTTCATGTTTTTTTTTTCAACATTAGACCTTTTAAAAATAGGATGTTTGGTTTGTTGCTTCCTCATTTAAAGAGAGAAGTAGTTTATCATCACGTCGAATCACAATGGACTGAAAAGAAAATATCAGCATGTTCATTAAGATTTACAGACAATTCACATCACACGGCTTCAGCGAATACAGATAATATTAATTAAAGAGGACTGGTGCATTTACAATGAAATGATGACACATGTTTAATAGATGAAGATCCTGGAACTTTCTTTATATTTGGCTGCAGATTTATTATAATTTATTGATATTCACAGCACTTTATATTTAAGTATAACTTGTGAAATTAATACCAAATTACAATAAAACATTATAGCCTTAGGTCTTTATCACTCACAAGCAGAAATTGATTCTAGAATCATGTTTAGAGACGCCATCATGAAAGATGTTCATTTGTCATTTTATCCTGACTCAGGCAAATAATAATAACATAGTCTGATCCTAATAAACTCATGATCAAGGGGATTTTACCAGATGTGGCAGCATCATCGAGATGATGATTCAGGACAAAAACTCACTTGTCAAAAATAACCTAATTTAATAGGATGATGCAATGGTAGATTTTCTGTAATATAACCACAGTGTGGTGACTGTTGCAGGTTATGGTGTTCAGGCCGGCCCAACCAACGGTCAACGAATGAAAGGCAACGGTACGACAGGTGTTTCTCAATGAGGACACACACACACACACACACACACACACACACTCAGCATTAAAACCATTTAAATGATCTTCATTCTGCAGGTTACGGAGCTCAAGCTGGTGCATATGGACCAGGAACTAAAGGCTATGGTATTCAGCACCTGATTATAAACACATTTTCTCAATTTAAATCACCTGTATCATCATTTCTGTGCAATAAGCAGCAAACTCTGCATGTAGTTTATTCCAAGGGAAAGTGGAGATATTGAATATTATCCCTTGTTTGTTTTAGGCTATGGTGCAGCAGCTGGTGGAAATGGAGCTTGGCCCAATGGTGAGTAAACATTGGGCCGATAGCATAGCAAACGATTAATGTTCATTACTGGAAAATCAATTTGATGCTGAGTTTTATAAGGTAAATTTCAATTTAGGGCTGCAATCAAGAATTATTTCATACTATAGACTGTAGATTTAGTTTTCTCTGATATTGTTTGTATCAATGTAAGAATATAAATTAAAAAATATGCAGAAAACTTATGAAGCAGCTATAATCAACTAGAAAATCGGCTACTGTGTTGGATGTTTTAGGTTTTTAATGATATTTTTTGTTCATAGGTGGTGGATTTCCAACAAAGGGCAAAGGTAAGTTTCTATAAAAGGCTTTAAAATGGACAAATAGGAGCTAAAGGTGATTTGTTACAGCTCCAACCTTTGTTTCCCAGATAAGTTGAAATACTAGTTAGTGTTAAATAAATGAGGTTTAATTGTCCTTTTCCAGGATATGGAGCTGCATCTGGTGTACCAAATGGAAACGGGGCCAAAGGCAATGGTAATGCCTGCAAAAAGCAAAACATTTATTATATTTATATGTAAATAAATTCATAGAAGATGGGTGGAACATGTGTTTTTTTTTTCTTTAGGTCAAAAAGGTCAATCTGGTCTAAATGGGGCACGGCCGAATGGTGAGAGATGTGAAGTCCAACAGGAACAGACGACGCGATGCTTTTATTATTTGTTGTTTAACTTCAACCTGTCTGTGCCTATACCAACAGGTCAGGGAGCAGCTGGGAGCAAACCCATGAAAGGATACGGACGACCACCTTACGGGACAGGTAATGGGCTTCTGGATCCTGGACGGACCAGAAACTAGGTCTGAATATTCTGGTTCATCCAGGTCATACATTACAATGGGAAAAAGAACAGGGAGGGCGTTGGTTCCCATGCAACAGTTATGGTCTCGAGGGTTGAGCCAATCAAAGCATGAGCTCTGGGGATGGAGGCTTGAACAACCAATGAGGAAAGACGACCAAAGCGTGGCCTCCTCTGGTTTGATTGACGGCAGTGAGACCCAATGGGAATTCCCCAAAAATGTTGGATGTGTCACTGGGAATAAAAACTGTATAATTGTGCTCAAAATAATGAAATCCTTCTAATAACTAAAGACATTTTCATATTATACTATTCTGCTTTTTTCATTATAAACTCATATTTTCTCTGTGAAACTGAAAAAATCTTCAGGATTCAGCATTTTCACAGTTTTGACGTCACTCCACCAGTTTTTTACTGGGATTAGGATCTGGGGGGTTTGGGTTGACCACTTCAGAACTCTAATTTTGTTGGTCTGGAACCAAGATGCTGCTGGTAGACAGTTCAGATGGGTACAGTTCTACATTACTGATATATTATAGTATCTTATGTTAAAATCTATAGCAGCGTTACCACATTCTAGTCCAGCCAGGACCAGAACTAACTATAAACTGCATCAAAAAGTGCGTTCCTCACCTGAACGTAAGCTCCTGTACCATATTTCTCTTACAGGTCCAGGTCCCAGAGGTCTGGGGGTCCCTCAGCTGGCCAGGAACCCAGGGACAGGTGAGTGAGGACGGACCCCAGCTCAGCTCCTCCTGACTCTACAATATGTCTATTATGTGTATTTGTGTTTCCAGGATATGGCAGCAACGGTTATAACGGGTACGGAGCTCTGCCGATAGGAGGTGAGTCGCACATTAGTCCTCGATGGATGGAAAGGTGAATAAATTATAAATTAATATATTTACACACACTGTACTTTCAAGGCTACAACGGTGGTTATGGCAATGCTGGTTTTGTTCTGGGACCTCGGTTTGGAAACGGAGGAATGAAAGGCCCCAAGCAAGGTGGGTGAATCCACACTGAAAACGACGAGTGAAGACGACGTGTTCATTAAACATGTTTTTCTGAACTCAGGCTACGGTGCTGCAGCTGCTGTCAATGGACAATCTGCAAAACCCAATGGTAAATGTCCAACTTATATCCAATGCAATGTAAGAATAAAGCATCAGGTATATTTAAAATGACTGTTTTGTGTTTTATATTTTAAAGGCTATGCTGGAGCCACGTCCAACGGTGGGTATCATTTATTTATTCTTTATCCCATGTTCACTTTGAGATGATTATCCTGATGTTTCTGATACTTCTTCAGGTTATGGGTACACCAATGGTGGCGCTACCAGACCGGCTGTAAAACCAGGTACCTGTGACCCACAGACACAATTTAATTTGTTCCAAACTTGCCTGTGTTGGTTAAATAGTTTTTAGAATATTTGTTTATTCATGTGTGATGTTTTAGTTGTTAAATAACTGTTTCTGTAAACTCTGATTTCTCTTTATTCTGGTTTATTATTTTTAGGGTACGGTGCAAAACCCAATGGTGAGACTGCTGCTTTTTTTTTTTTTTTTTTTAAATGTATTAAGAATTAAACAAAAAATAATGTTTCCTTCCTTGATCCTCCATTAATCCTTTCCCTCACCACTTATTGAGCTGCGTTCAGGGACACCTCGTTAACGCCAAAATCTATGTCTTAAAATGGAAAAATTTCTATTTCCCCTAATTTTTCCATTGTTAAAAAACCATGCCGTCATCAATCATCATTAATCCATTAATAAATTAAATAGTTATCAGCATATTCCTGCATGAGTCTCTAGACTATGATTTTCCAGGTTTTGCTGCAGTATTTTTAATAATTAGACGCTAACATCTTGATATGTTAGATATATAACATCATTAAATTCTATTCAAAACTACTTGGCAAACACAGCAACTAATAAATTATTACTGATGATTCAGATTCTATTATTAATGGAGGTAATTATGGAATTTACAATCTGATGTGACCCAGGAAAAACATAATTAAGAGGTTTTTTTTCCTCATATTCCCATGATAACCTCTAATCTGGAGGTTATGGAACTGGGGCTGCCAACAAGGGATTTGGAGCGAAACCCAACGGTACATGATCGTTTATTTATCAGGAAGAATTTCCCTCTAGTTCTGTTGGATGGTTTCATTCACACGTTTGTTTTACCTCCAGGTTCTGGAGCTGCAGCTTCCAAAGGATACGGAGCCAAACCCAACGGTGGTGATCCGTAAAACATACTTTACTTCCATTATCAGTTAATAATTATTCACTTATTTGTTCTTATATATTTATTTTTTAAAGGCCATGGAGGTAGAAATGCTGCACTTGGTGGATACGGAGGTCGAATGAATGGTACGAGCTAACGTCAAATACATTTTTAGAATTGGTCTGAAGCTTGTAAAAAATCTTCTTGTGGTTAATTTTGATAGTTTTTCATGAGGTGTAATTTTTAATAAACGCAGTAATAATCATCGTTTGCAGGATACAGACCTAGCACAGCTTCAAACCCCCAAACGACCAAAGGAGTCGGAGCAGTTTCACCTGGTGAAGGTGAGTTCTTCTGTGTTAATGACCAAACTTCCTGAAAAAATGTCTTTTCTTCTGCAGTGGTGGCTTCCATCCATTGTCTTTTACAACTTCTTACCTGCACAAAACCAAGAAATTCAGTCATTTTCAGGGTTTTAAGCCTTTAAATGCCAGTTTATTCTCATAATCGATTCATCAATTAGTCGTTTGGTTCAACAAATCAACATTTTCCAAAGTTAAAGATTCAACTTAACTTCTTTTTTTTGTCCAGACCAACAGTCCACAACCCAAAGATCATCAGTTTACTATTAGAAGAATAAAGAAACCAGAAAATAATCAGAGAACAGAAGCTGGAACCATTTTCTAATTAGAAAATGACTCAAAATCAATTATCAATTAAATAGTTGGTGGTTAATTTAATCGTTGGCACTATTTGATTACTCTTTGCAGGTCTAATTTAATTTTAAATAATAAAATTAACAAATAGTTTAATTATTGAGTGATTCAGAATATTTCTGCATCTGCTTGTGCTTTATTTTTTAGGTTCAGCTGTATGTTTGAAGTCTATTAATTTGTTTCCTAGGTTACGGTCCTAATCCAAACGGGAAGGGTTCAAAGGTCGCCGGTTCCTCCAACGGAAAAGGCCTTAAAGGGGGTGAGGTTCTGTTTCCCGAGCGGCCCAGCCCAGCACCACAGGAGGCCGTCGCTCCCCGACAGGCGATCACCGTCGCCGCCGTCGCCCCGGCGCCGACCAGCGGGTTCATCGTCATGGTGACGCAGGAGAAACGCCAGAAGATGCCGTCGCCGGCGCCGCAGGGAAAAAGCTACGGACCGGTGGCCGTGATCCCTCAGGCGACACCGGAACCGTCGGCGGGGCTGCAGCCTCAGCGAAGAGACCCGGAACCCGCCCCCCAACCCACACCAGAACCAGCGCTGCTGGTCCCACACGGCAGAGAGGTCACATCTGGACCCGCTGCAGTGGTTCCCCCTGGTTACCTGGCACCAGAGCCAGCTGTGGTCCTTCCTCAAGGCAAGTGGCATGTAGTCATGACGGGACTCAAGCAAAACATGATTGGCTTTGTTAAAGCCAATTTAATATATAGTGTTCACTATATATATTATACAATAAATCTGAGTGCACCATAATTACTATAAGGGTATTTAAAAAAAAAAAAGGCTTAGTTGCCACTGGTGCTGGTTTTTACTGGAATAATCTGTGTATAATTTCTTCCAACTTTATTCCCATCTGCACAAGCATGTTTTTTTTCCAGTGTTTTCAATAATATTTTTTGGTTGAGCTGCTGCAGTTTGAGTGGTCAACACCTAAAACTTGGTCTTTTTTATATATGATTTTTCTCTTTTTATATGTGAAATAAGTGAAATGAAACTAATGAATTTAAATCTGTGTATATATGTGTGTGTGTAAATGTATGTATGTATATATATATATGTATATATATATGTATATATATGTATGTATATGTAGGTGTGTGTGTGTGTGTGTGTGTGTGTGTGTGTCAATCCACCTAGAATATAAAAGTAATTGTTAGCATGTGCTTTTTATGTGTGTGTGCATATACATGTCACTTTACGTTTCCTTCAAAAAATTTCACGAAATCCTAAGTTTTTGTTGTTTAAAATGACAAGAAACCAACATGAAATGTATGTGTATAGATATTTTTAGCATTTTAACTAAAGCCATCAACAGTGTTTTTCTGTTTTCAGTGCAGGAATGAATTGTCTCTCAATGCATGTGTCAATATGTTAATTTCCTATGTCTTAATATGAATATATCTAGTTTTCAGACGCTGTCGTTACACAAACCTAAAACCTAATATATTTTATTTGAATTCTTTTAGTTATTTTTCTACAGTTGCAATGGGATATAGCAGTAATGACTTAGTAAATAATATGCAACTGTTGGTGGATGTATGGCCTCCAGGTTATGTGACTGGAAGCGCTGTCCCTGAGCAAAACCCCTCAGAGGCAGACGTTGTTTTGGGGGAGGGCGACGCCGCCCCTGAAGGCACCAGAGCTGTTCCTGAAACGGTGGCGGCTCAAAGTCCAGGCGGCGTCACCCCCCAACAGACCCTGAGGGTCGGGGGGCCCCAGGTCGTCCCCGAAGAAGCGAACCTCAGGACTCAGACTGGGCCGGGACCCGACAGGCCCGGGGTCAAAGGTCTCCCTGCGGGGGGAAGTGGGGCCGCCGGTAAACTGGTGTTTTAATGTCGCGTGCTGCATGCGTGAATGTTGACTGACGCCCTGCAGGATTTGTTGTTTCAAAGGCTCGGATTCAGTCGGAATAACATTTTAAATCTAAATAATGAGACCATCACCCTGTAAAAATAATGGTCTGTTTTTGGGAAAACGTGTTTAACAAATGCATAAAATATTATATTTAGAAGTCACATTGACACTGCATAACTGGACATACATAGAAAGTTATGAAATAATAAAGAATAAAGTGACTTTAAGACAACTTGGGAACATTCTAGTGTGACTTTAGTCAACTTTTGGATTAAACTGTCCTTTCACCTGACATTACCTTGAGTTAAATTAACCTCAAACATCCAGTTTTGATGATTTTTTGAAACCTGAAATTATTAAAGTATTGTGTAAATTACTACAAATTACTTTTACCGTACATGCCCGTATGTGCTTCATCATTAAGCTGTTAAATTGTCATTTTATTCTGACTTGGGCAAAAAAAAAACTTAAAAAAAATAGAATATCCTAAATGTCAACGAGAGATTATTTAGGACAAAAAATGACTTGGGTCATTATTTTAATAGGGTGATGGTATTATAGTAATAGTGATTTTAAATAAAATACTGCAAAAGTAATATGTACAGATAAATGAGCATCATTAGAATGATTATGAATCCTAGCCAGAGCTCATGATTTTTTATTTTATTTATTGTTATTGTATACTATGTCGCATGCAATAATAATGTCCAATAATGTCTGTTTTTGTTGTCTGTCATATTTAAACAATCACGTCACTTGTAAAGGAATAGTTTGACATTTCAGGAAAATGCATGAATATAGAAACTTTATCTGATTCTTGACTATAAAAAACAGTGCATTTCCCAAAATGTCCAAACTTTACCTTTTTACATTTAGAGGATTCAGTATTAACCGATTTTAAATACTGTGTGTGTTTAAGTGAAAAGTGTGAAACTTTGTGTGTTTGTGTCACTCCGTTTATTTTGGGTGTTTTCTGTGCATGATGTGAACTGTGAGTTTAACACACTGATTCGTGTTTGCTTCTCCCCTCTTCATGTGATGAAGTAGTAATTGTAAAGGAGGTGTTTTTTTTTTTACACGTTCCTCATTCCTTCTGACTTTCAGAGAACGGAGGAGCGTCCGTCTCCAAGGGACAGGGAGCTAAACCTGGTAAAGGTTCACTCATTTTAAAGAGCTCAGGTCTTAGATCACATTCATCACAATTTCCTGCTTCACAAACCTTTTACAAATCAAAACCATAAATAAAATGTACATTTTAACCCATGAGCCCTGGAAGATGTTGCTCTGAAGTGGCTGAACCAGTAGAAATTCTCACAATTAATAAAATCAACCTTTTATTCTTTTACAAAACAGAAAAATTGATTCAAGAAAAAAGTGCAATTTCAACAATCTGATGTCTGTTATTGCATCACAGTAAAATGATTAAATCTGCTGGTTTGATGGTTAATTGCTTGTTTTTTTGCATATTTGTGTTGTGCATTTATTTTTTTTCGGGATAATGTTTATAAAAAAGTGTTAAATGTGTATTTCAGATTGTGGACCATCAGGAATCCCAAACGGTCAATGGATGAAAATACCTCGACCTGGTAAATATAAAACGCATTTAATTTAATATACGTGATTTTTATGGCTTTTACCAACTATGCGTTATTTTATATTATAATCTGAATATTGATGAGCAAAAACCTATTATTTTACAACCTTTATTTGAACACTAAACACTGGGGGAACCTTTCATTTTCTTGTCGTTTATTTAAACTCATAAAGCAGGAGCTTCAGCTGGAACACAAGCTAAAGGTATGTGGGTTTTTTCCTTGAAAAAAGATTAAATCCATTTTTTTCTAGTTTATTTTACTCACTGTTCTATTCTTCGCATTCTGGAAAACAATATTTTATTTTGCTCTTAGGCTACGGGGCAGGAGCTGGTGTTCCAAACCGATTCGGGGCTAAATCCAACGGTAAATATGCTTTTAGAATTATTTAGGTGTCATTTATTCTTCAAAGTATTTGTGTGTATCAGATATTCACAATGCAGAATTTTGCTGCAGGTTTCACTATTGTATAAATGTAAAAATACGACTGTAATATTATGCTATCGTGCAGTGGAATATTAAAAATAAGGAAGCATTAAAGCATTTGAACAATGTCTTTATAAAATATTTAATCTTCAGTTATTGAAGGTTTTGCAAAAAGAACATAAACGAGTTTAAATCAGCTTTTGCTTTCTTGCTTGCAGTGAAATACACGATTGAGATTGAATGTAACTGGATAGGTCATTTTTAGTGTGTCAATGTGAGTGTCAATAAAGTTTTTATTATCAAAAGGTTACGGAGCAGCAGGCTTTGCTGGACACAACAACGGATATGGAGCTGGTAAAAATTACTCTCAATATGCAAATACAATAAAAAAAACTTGCTTGTTGAGCTTTATTCTTTGATTTGCTTTTTTTCCTTTGGGTTAAATTTGCTTTTCTGTGTGCAGGCTTTGGTTATCCTTATGCAGCAAAACCTAAACAACCTGGTGAGTGGAAATATCAATTAATTGTATTAACAACATTATAGGCCATAAATATAGGCGTATAAATATGATTTAAAGTAATGTCTTATGATAATTGTTCGTTTCCCTTCAGCTTACGGACAGGGAGCCTATCTTGGAGCTGGATATGGAAATGGAAATTCCTATGGAGGTAAACTATCAGAGGATGAGTTTTAAACATTAGATTTATTTAACCCCTATATTAAAATACAGTTTTTCAGGTCTCTTAACATGTGCATTTGTGTTAATGTTGGTTTCATGTCATTTGAAAGTTTATTTGTACCATTGCACAATGTCATATGATTAGTTGACAGCATGTGTTTTTAATTTTTCTTCTTTTTAAGAGTTAAACTATCTAGTTTAGAGTTTTATGGTTACACCTACATCTAGTTATTCTTTGAATTACTTTGGATTTTCTCAGGAAATGGAGGTTTGGGTCAAGCAGCAAAGCCTCAACCAGGTCAGATTTAATGTTAATTTGACTTTTGTTGTACTGAATCAGACTATTGCAGACTATTACTGCTAATATGCAGCAAATGTCTTTCTCATATATATATATATATATATATATATATATATATATTTTTTTTTTGCAGGATATGGAAAC